>JAJLZY010000338.1:0-11974 GCA_030564885.1 Metschnikowia kofuensis (nom. inval.)
GTCGTGCTCGTGTATGAGTTCGTCCAGTAGGTGGTCGTCGTCACAGGAGGCAATTCCACAATCACAGTTGGTGGCCCGCCGTTGCTTGGCGTGAAAGTCGTCGTGCTCGTGTATGAATTCGTCCAGTAGGTGGTCGTCGTCACAGGAGGCAATTCCACAATCACGGTTGGTGGCCCGCCGTTGCTTGGCGTGAAAGTCGTCGTGCTCGTGTATGAGTTCGTCCAGTAGGTGGTCGTCGTCACAGGAGGCAACTGGACGATAATTGTTGGCTGGCCTCCTGAAGTGGGTGTCACGGTTGTCGTGCTTGTGTAAGAGTTTGTCCAGTACGTCGTAGATCTTGCGGGTGGCAATTCGACGATAACTGTTGGCTGACCTCCTGGTGTAGGCGTGACGGTAGTCGTGCTTGTGTAAGAGTTCGTCCAGTATGTCGTAGATCTCGCGGGTGGCAATTCGACAATAACTGTTGGCTGGCCTCCTGGAGTAGGCGTGACGGTTGTCGTACTCCTGTAAGAGTTCGTCCAGTATGTCGTAGTTGTTGCTGGCGGTAAATCAATGATAACCGTTGGTTGGTCGCCGTTTTCGGGATAAGTGGTGGTAGTCGAGGTGAATGTATTTGTCCAATATGAAGTGGTTGTGACAAACTCACAATTTTGATCTTTGAGAACGAGCTGATATACCTGAGAGCCTATATCGCTCACGGTTTGCCCTTGGGTATTTGTATATCCGACGCTGAGCGCTCCACCATTGAGGTAATTAAAGTGCACAATCTTTACAGGATAGTACTTACCAGCTTCGAGATCGTAGGTGGCAGTTTGTTTGTTGATGACAAGGTTTCCCTGGCCTCTGCCATTCGCCTTGATACTGAAGTCTCCTGTGACACTTCGATTAGCATCAATACAACAGAATAACCCCCTTCCAAATTGCAAAGAAACTCCGTTATCTGCTCCGAGACTAAAGGTGTAACTTGCCGTTGATGGTGCCAAGAAGAAACCGGTAAGCTCGATGGTATAATTTGTGACAGTTGTTGAATATCCATAGATGGTTCCCTGCTTCACACCAGCGGTGTTCGGAGTGACCTCGAAATTCACAGCTTTCACGGAATTGATGGTAGTCAAGAGTTTTGAACGATAGCCAGAGGAGAAGAAGTCATCCGCATAACCCGCCTCGCTTCTTAACTCGTAAGAGTAAAACCTAGCAAGAAAGCCTTGACTTGATTGGCTAATGGGCAAGCAGCCTAATGTGGCAGCAAGAGCTGCCACTCCTTGTAAGACAAGAAGGAAAAAAAACTGTAGCATCAGCTTGAAGCAATAAAAGTCGGCAAGGGATTATGGCAAAGGAGGTCAACTTGGAATGTGGGGAATTGAATCATTTAAAAAGCATTCGAGGACTTTGGTGAAGAATGCAAGAGCGCTTAAACAAAAACGCCTGCTCGCCTCGTCTCGCGGGAGACGTGATGCGTGTCGCCCAAAAATTTTTTTTGAGAGATATGTATGCCATGCAACCTGTTCATGCATAATGATGGTGACTCAGTACATGTTGGCACGATCGCCAGTATTCGACCGGGCTGATACCACGTATCAGAGTCGTAGATTGGGCTGATCTGTCAGTTATCGCGTTGTTTTTCTTCGAGATTTTGTTGCCTCTTGTTGCTGGATAAGTCGTCTAGAAGCAGATTTGAAAAGAGAAGCGAGATTTCGAAGCTTGGCTGACAGCCAGATCTGGAAATTTCGCACGCGGGCGGGCGCCCGCACGTATCTTTTGCGAAGACATCAGTGCATCCTCTGAACCGAAAGTTTTACCGAGGAAAAAGCAAAGAAAAGGAAAAATAGGGGTGAATCTTCTCTTCCGTGCTCGCACACAAATAGATTAAAATCGGGTTCCAGAAATTTTTTTTCACCGAGCTCAACCGGAACGATTGTTTTATTTTGCCTAAAGATTTATCTTGAGGAGATTCCATAACTTCTCATTAGTAATAAAATACTTGAAAAAAAAATCAGCTTGTCAGGTTGTTCTTTTTTCGCATCGGCCGGACATTTGATGGTGAGCGACTGACAACTGCCGGAGCAACGTATGCCGCTTCTGTTGTCGCGGTTTTCTCGCGGCGACCTACGTAACCGAGGTTGCGCCTGGCAACTTCGGCTATATTGTGATTTGTTTCGAACGCCTCTGTGCGGAAAAGGGATTGTTTTGATTAAATGATGGCGAGGTCTTGACGTGCTTTCTACTTCGATATGATTTTTGTCTCTCTATCGATAAACCCTACCCACTGATAAGTTTCAAATGGATTTACATTTTTCAATCTAGCATTCCTGAGAATATAAACTTCCGAGGCGATGTGGCTCAAGCCCCTTCGCGCATGTTTTCACGCATATACGAAAATCACACTTTTCACGAATCGCGACAGAGAATGATTTTGGGTTGTGCTTAGTTTCTCCAGAATATCATTGCTTGGGGCCGAAATTTTTTCGCAAAAAAAATACAGTAACGAATTGTTCTTGTGTACACAGTGAATATGAGCCGGAGTCGTCAAGACCAAAATGCTTTGTAAAGAAGCAGCGAGGCTCAATTCCCAAAAGAGCTCGGGAATGCGGCGTGCATGCTGTTTGTGTGCGAGGCGCGCAAATTTTTCACTTTCCAATGCTCGCGACACACACGAACGAGAGCAACTTAATTCATGATCGGCGGCAATTTTTCAGCATTGTGAGGTCAGTCCGGAGTTGCTCTCTCTTGTCGTGATGGTCATGGAGTGAAAATGTTCATATTCTCGCCTCAAGCTGCTAATGAGAATTGACTCGAAAATGTTAAATCTCGAGGCGTTTAATAACACAAAACGTGGTGATGCACAGCGCGATCAATGCATATCGAGATTTTTCTTGGCAAGGCGGGTTCCTCGCAGATTGCTTTTCGTCAAGAATTTTGCTCGCGAGCAATTTTTTTCGAGCCTGTGCCTCGTATCGCACAAAAAACACCGCGGAAATGGACGCATGCGACAAATTTTTACTTTTCCGGTTGAACGAGCTCCCACGAGCCATCTTCCCCCTTATTTTCTTTTTTTTATACATGAGCAATGCTTCGCTTTGAAAGAAGCTTCACCGTGAATCAAGCTCACCGTAAATAGGGACTTGGCTTTTTTAGCAGAAGAGTTGGCCCGAGCCTGTACAATTTGTGAGCGCGCGAGATGCAGATCTATTCTAGGAAACCGGCTGGTCTCGACCTCAATTGCTTACAAAATAATGAGTCTGCGAACCATACCCCGCTCACTTAAGGCAGACTTATACAGTGCAGTGCATAGGCGTGGTTTGCGTGTTTGAGAAGATAAGCGCAAACAATGAGGCGCATGGTCTGCGAGAGTTGAGACCAGCTTATTTTCGAAATTGAAGGCTGCTCTGGATGTTTTGAAGCCCTCGATTTGCGAGACTGGCAATGGCTGGTATGAGAAAAACAGAGTTCGATATTCCTTCGACTGGTTTGATATATCTGGGGTTTCGGCGGTTGTTCGACAAGCAGCCGCAACTAAATCCACATTTCTCGCGTGAGTGCCAAGTGTTTTTTTTTTAGTATCTTGTACATGTAAATATCAGCCGAAACGGTTTCGAAGACTGTCATTCCGAAGCATCCGAAACATCCGAAAAGCGTGGCATGCTCTTTCTGCAATGCGAGCAACCGCCCTGTACGCGACCCTTCATAACGCGAATTTCAAAACCAAATGCTTCGAGACCACGGGGCCGAGAGTGGTCTATGTTGGAGCTTGTTGTTGTTGTATTCTAAGCAGAATTCACACAGTCGCTTCGCTCAAATAGAGTCCTTTTTTTCATTGATTGAGCTAACTGACTCATCGTGATCTCTAAGGAAAACCTGTATAACTGAGAGGCTAGCGAACCAAAATCCAGGCTAAAACTATACCAAATTGACGACATTACATACACAGGAGACGAGATAAAATTTGAGATATTGTGCTGATGAACTTTTGATCTATGATTGGGATATCTCCTTCAATTGTAGCAATGAGGCGTCGCTTCCTTCTTCGATCTCATGGCCATGAAATTGTAGGCTCGCTCACTCGTGGACAGTCAGACTCAATCGTATCGACAAAATAATACAATCAGTCATCATAGAGGCATGAAGCAGACGAATTTTAAAAGCACATCAGCGATTATGGGATAGAATTTTATCGAAATACTCACACGGCATTTTAATTCTTTGAGACGTCGCTATCTTAGCACAACCCTCGATTGCGGCAAACCATCGCTTGAGTTTCCGATGATCGATCGCCATGGAGAAAGATTTAGACTGATTTTTTTTTCCTTTCTAACCCCGATCTTCCCTGTAGTCTTAGGGTAGTCAAATGATGGTTCAGGGACGAGTTGAAGATGCCCTAACCTCCCTACTTCAAACACACGACTCTCGTTCTGCGATGCAATAGCATTGTCATAAATCTTTCTTTCATGATTCTTAGCCCGAGCGCGAAGAAACAGTACAACAATGAGGCCATGCAAAATACGAATGGACAAATATTACATTACACATATCAAAGACTGTGTTGTTTGCTCCCAGACTGATATCCCTGTCTACATGGAACCAGCCATCAATGAGCTTTCTCCATATTTCTTCTTTCGGACTCATAGCTTATAGAATTACCCAGATTCATAGCTAAAACTGACGAAAATCCATAATGTCTTGTTCGTAATAAGAAGTCGGAGTGCCGTAGGAGACCGATGAGGAAGTTCGAGGCATAGTTGGGCTCGAGATATGATTGCAATTTTGCGATCTCAAGGCCATTTCGTAAGTAGATTTGGGTTATATACCGCTTCTCATCGACTAGAACGTTTTGTGGGGCGAGTGTAGATCGGAGTTCTTCCCCATAGACATCTCGATGCCACTTTTCCTCTGTTCCGAAACACTCACTTCACGTCGAATGCATCAAGCTTCTGAGACTCAAGCGAAAAGCGAAGGAGTGGACAAACAGTAGGGCTCGTCAGACTTTAGAGAAATTCAAGGCGGCAGGTGGCGAGCAATCTGATCTCGTGAGCTTCTCTGATCTCAGCACTGTGCATACAAGCCAGAACGACGCCGAATTCTCGCGCGAAATTTTTTTACTTCGCGTCAATCGGGACGGATGACGCTCGCCCCTCGTGAGTAAAGGGGTACCATCAAAAGGCAAACTTCCCTCACGCACCATGGCACGCTGCTGCTATTCTAGTAAAGCTAGTACACGGCTCACCCATGAGCCTCGATCTCACGGGTGCGCACGAGTTGGGAATCTTGATGGAAGATGGGACGAATAAAATAGACAGATAGTTTGTGTATGGGGCTTGTCCAATGTAAGCTTGGCTTTGGGCGCCAAGACCTCAAGGTTCTTGTATACTTCGGCTTCGAGAATGCGCACTTGAGCGCCTCACAAAATTGGTCGGGTGGAGAAGTCGTATTGCGTTATGAAAGAAGAACTAAATAGTTATTGCTCACCCGTTAGTGTCTTCTCCCAAATGCTTTTTTATACGAATGTCTGTGGCTCATTCTCAGACTTCTTCTACTCATGCTGTATTCAACCGTGCTTTCATCGCGAGCTTTGAAGCAGCAAAATTGATTTTTCGAGGAGTTTCAATCTCGATCGAAACAGGCGTGCCCTCAGGACGCCAGACTCATCCCTGAAGATCACGCCTCTGTACCGTGGTCAAAAAAATCCTCGGTATTTATATTTAATAACGATAGTTTTTTTTGGTTCTTGAGTTGTGAGTGAGGAAAGCTATAGCTACGATCTTTTGCCGCCGCGATATTTAGCCGCTACGATCTTTTGCCGCTACGATGTTAAGCCGCCAGTTTCTTTGCAGACGCATGTCATGAAGTTTAGCGGGATGGTTGCTCAAAGCGAGGTAAACCAACATAAGAGTCAATCTGGTTTCTTACGAACCACCACTGTTTTTTTAAGAAGTACAAACATTTACCTGTCACGATATAATCCCAAGCTTCAAAAGCAGAAATTCAAGCACACCGCGAGCGGCACGGCACAAAAGGGACAGGTGTCTTGAAATTCAAAGTTATCATTGATCATGTACATCCAGAGCATGGGCACGAGTAAAAGCCACAAGCATGTTTTTATCATCGTTGCACGCCTTCTCAGGTGGCGCTTAGATTGATCGAGGTGAGCTGCATCACCTCAGTCAGAAAAAGATGCACTGACTTTTCTGTGAGAATCTGAAGCTATGACCTGCTATCATCATCATGTACACTGAATGAGAGCAGACTGGTTTAGGTGAATAATCATTAGCACAGTGGTATCAAGTTCAGGGACATAAGTTTCGGGGGGATGTTCGGCAACATGAAAAGTTTTGGCTGAGATTTGGGGCAAGGCAGTGACAGTCACGTGATGTGTTTACTGCGTGCTTGCTTAGTTGAAGTGACGTGAATTTACATGCCCAACAGAGTCTATTAGAACGCGACTTCGGTTCTATTATTGATTTGTATTTTAACAACTAGTTACTGCGGACCCAGCCTAGAGTGGTCACCGAATCCCTAATCCGTAAAAGCCTTTTTCTGCTTCTTCCTCCAGATCTCTCCTTTTTATACCCATGATGTGATGATCTCACGTGACTTCTTCACCTTCATCATCGCGGCAGTCACGACCTGATCATGTGACTTGCTTATGCGCTAACAGAGTCGCAGAGCTGAAGGTTTCTGTGCTGAGAAAAGACAAAACCAGCAATCCGTGTCAGCAGGTACCGCCCTAAGAACGCTTGTATTGAGCCACTGATCCTGTTTGTGGAGGTCTGTGCTTGGTCTCACGCATCTAGCAGGTTTTGCCGCACTCGTTTACATGTATCATCATATCTCCCCGCAATATCACGTGACTACTTCTATATACTCGATATGGCAATCGATTTATCAATCTCACAAATTGCTACTTTTTACGAGTTGCTACTCATACAATGTAGCTCGATTCGATTTCTTTTGAAAAGGGCGAATTTGAGATAATTTGACAAGGCTCGGCTTCCAGGTTCAGCCTTTCTCCCGAACTGAGATTGATGTTTTTTTTTTTCTTAAAGAAACATATGTATTGAAGGGCCGCGGACCGTAGTCGACGGACGAAAACTATGTACTATACACAGAAAACCTTAATACACTCCCAGACACACACCAAGCGCCCCGTCGTAACAGAGCCAGCGAACCCCCGACGTTATTACGGGCCTGGAGCCCCCTCACCCAGTGCGCGCCCACTTTTTAATGATATATAAGTATATGTGGCGCGGCATATATGGTCACGGTCCTGCACGATATGCCAGCGAGGCAAGACTGTCAATTGACCCCCCGGGGAATCAAACCACATTCACGCCACCTTCCAGTCTTGCGCGCCAAGTTCACTGAGACCAGCTTTCTTGGGAGCGAGATTCTTTCCAAAGAAGATTCTTTCACACCCGATTATTAGTCATTTTTCTGCTCTTACGTTACATCAGCATCAAAAATTTGTACTGTTGCACTAAGTTCAACAAATTTGTACAAGCTTGATTTTTGGCACGCCTTTTCAAAACGGAGAATATTGTAGACATTCAATATGTTAAGGTTCGCAAATGAAACATCACCAAAAAAGCTTTTAACCTGACAATTTACAATCACAATGTTCACCGCAAAAACACCTTGAAGATTGATCTTCGATCTAAATTTTCCCGTTTGTTTTAAGACCAAGTATGCAAATGACTCTACACGTAGTTAGAAAATATATATACGAGGGTACGACCTGTCAGGAAAGTATTCAAAAAAGGGAAACGTCTACAAAAAAAAAAAAGGACGCTCGATCGCTCAATCCGCGCTCGGTTCTTCCGAAGCTCAAATGAATTTCTCACGATCTTAATATCACATGAAATTAACTGAAAGAATGATAGCGATTGATAGAATTCCTTGCAACTTACCCGTTTTGTTTATCATCTTCTGATGCATGTCTGTCAACCGAAGCACGTCTTCGACTTTCTTTACGAAAAAATCGCTTTCCCAAGGTGAAATGTCTTTTGGGCAGCACATAACCGCACACTTGAAAAGCATGGGCAAACAAATTGAGTCGTAATCTTTCTTGATATGACTCCCGGTACAAAATGATAATCCCGCGCGACTTGTTGATCAGTCGTTGAAGTGATCATTTTGAGTTGGCATCCGCGGGCAGTCCTATTTGCTTTTAATTCAACGAACGGGATCATCTTTGTGTGCTCCGATCGCATAAAAGGTAACGCGAGCTCGATGATTCGAAACAACACGAAGAGAGTGGAATGAGGAGAGCAAGCAGCCTTCAGTTTTCACTTTCATTTTTCAAAACAGACTGGTTAAAGCATTGCTCTAAAGCTACAACAAAGTATTCCAAGATTCTACTAGCTTACAAGTATGGATTCATGGTCCAAACCGGCTCTGACGCCACTATCACGACATAGACGATTTTTGCTCGGATTTAATGCAGTATAAAAAATACGCATTTTTTCTCTTGTCTTTGTCTCACTAAAGAGCCGCTTCTGATCTTGCGACCCAAGCCTGGCGAAAAGAAAGCGATTTCATTTGGATTTATAATCTACGCGTGTATACTTTACTGGACTGAATAGCAACCAAATCGATTTCAACGCGGATCAGTGAAACTAATCGGCGAATGCGGACAACTTTAAAATTCCTGTGTCGGCGAACTGAAGGTGATTTGTCAGTAGTTCCTCGATTATTTACGCAAGTGGCACCGAAAATTCTAGCAGTTTGGGTAGATGGGGTCGTGCCACATGTGACCCGGATTCGATACGGCGAAGAGCAAATAAAAAGTGGTGGTTGTGCCAATTGTTGTCAAAGGATTGTTAATATTTTAATTCATTCTCTTGACGAAATTACTTGCGAGTAAATAACCATGAACGGTTGTGCGCTGAGGAAAGGGGAGCACAAGTGCTGATATGTCAGGAACCGAGGGTATTCACGTGATGTCGCTGAGTGAGCAAGTAAAAGATTCTATATTCGTTGAAGAAAAGCTTTACTACTTTATCGGCAAAAAGTTTTTTTTAAATAACGATTGAGAAATTACACATATAGATTGAACTAAAGATACTCCAGTTGAACACGTTAATCATCCTACCGAGTCGTAGAACTTTACCTGTGTGCGAAGCGCATTCAGTCTACGATCATCTGATTTCTAGTCAACAGGTCACGCTGCAGAAGGAGAAAAAAGAAAACCGCGTCGTACCGCGGTGGTGGCCTATGCAAACGGCCGAGAGCCGTGTGAAACAGTCGTCACGTGATATACCATGGATAAGGCTGGCGACAGAATTGCCTGATCGCGGGTGATACGGTCCTGGAGAATTTCCTTTTTTCGTGACGGCCACAGTTACTGGACCTTTCTATAGAAGTATTGTTGGAATTGGCCCAAAAGCCTGACACCAATTTGGGCGTTGAGGCTGTTAAATACTATTAATTGAACGTCTCTAGCCGCGTCATGTGACGTGCGAGCAAAATACACCACCAAGATTCTGGAGTTCGGCATTTCTAACAAATTGCTCGTTACATGAATTTGAAGAGAGTCAGGTTTGCCTTTTTCTCTCCTCACTCTTTGACGTCCTCTCCTCTTTCTCTCTCTTCATTGAAGGTGCCACCGAAGCATCATTCCTTGCGCGAGCTCGCTTCAGAGTTTGATCTGCGTCTGGTCGAATGTGCTCAGTTTAGGCAAACTGCGCGCCCTACTAGCCGTGCTGTGATCCCTAGTACGGAACAAGACCAGACACGACGTGCGACGGGCGAAAAATAGGAATATTTGCAGGCTCGAGGTTTGGGGGAAGGTTACGGAAATCACGTGATACGACAGGCACCGGTGAGCGTCGATAAATGGTGCGCCGAGGAGCGATTGATGATCGACACGGAGCCGAAGATGAGATACGAGCGCAAAAACATGGAGTGAAGTTATATTTTGTCATATTTTTAGAAAAAAAGATCATTCAACTAATTTCGATAAACTTACTAGATTCACCTGTGCACTCGCGCAATAAAATCTTTGGCGCGGAGTTTCATGAATCTCTTTGAAAGTTCTCGCTGAGAAAGGGAGGTCCTGATCCTTGTTCTAGCAAAAGCTTTGGTGCTTGGATAGAGGTAACCATACTGTCCTAGTATATCACCTCTTGGAATGCAACAAAATCTAGTTGGCCAAGTAAACTTCAAAATATAGACCTACCGCAAGTAAAACGCCATGTCTTTTCTTTATGGGGATCTCTTAAAAGATCATGAATCCAGGCAAGCACGCACACGGGCTCAATGATGATAATGAGTCAAGCAAAGATATTGTTGAGGCAACTAAAAATGAGTCAGGCCCTAGAGTGTTTGGACTTGCTTTTATGCTCGCATGTAGCATGAAACGCCTACACTTAACAAGCCTTGATTAGGATACTAATCGAAACTAGACATTATGTGGCAGCATGGGATGCTTTGGAAAATCGGTTACAAAAACAAGAAAGACTGTGAGTGAGAGCGATCCGCAATTATTCGGCTTTCCATCTGATTTTCAAAAATAAAGACTTGTATTAAAAAGTAACACGCGAAAAGGTAACTATATAGCTCGAAAAGCATAAAAAATGCATGGAAGATTGTTCGCTGTTGAGTGCGCTTTGGTTTCCCTGAAGACGCTGACTCAACCGAAAATCGCGAAATTGTATGTATGACTTGCTTAGATGGCCAAAAGCAAAATTGGAATGAAATAGGCACCCAGTAAACTGAAGGAATGTCTAGCGTCGCCTTCGAAAATCAGAACAGATGAGGCTGTCGCGCCCGTCGTGAATGAAGAGATAACAGAGGAGAGACTACCGGTCGTTGGCCTTACGGAAGTAGTGGCCGAGCTTCTTTGTGTAGTCACAGAGCTTATCCCTTCGCCGCTTTCGTGCTCACTCACAGATTTTGTAAAGCCGTGATCATATTCATCAATAATAGTGGAGGGCGAGACGGTGGATGAGGTAGGCATCGAGCGCAAATCCGTTGAAATCACGGAGGTAGAGCTCAACAGAGGGGTCTTCGTCTTTTCGGAGTGATGAGCATCTTCACCACTATGAGAAAGAGTCAGGGTATATGTCACTGTCTGCACGGATAATAAATCAGTTCCGTGGCTCAAAGTGGTGACAGTTGTGAATGTCTTTATTTCCAGGGACGGCTCGGCAGTGCTGCTTTCAGAGCTCTCCGACAAAGCTCTTGAGGTAGTTTTATCCTTCGACAAATCAGAGCTTACTTCGGCACTTGACGTGGCGGACATGGCCGAAACTGTGGAGCTCAATTTCGAAGTTTCACTTCCGGAGCTATGAGTAGAGGACAGGGTGAGAATCTTTGAGCTCACGACAGCCGAACCATCACTGGTCATCTCCAACGAAGTTGTCATCGAGGTTGACAGAACAACAAGATCAGAAGTTGAAATAGTTTCTGTGACACTGGCAATAGAGTTTGATGGAACAACATAAGAGGAATTCCATCCACCAGAGGACCAGGGCAACCACGTCGACGTCGCAGTTTTTGAAGTCACTGATGCGTCATTGCTTGACAGAATTGAAGTCAGAGTTTCGGTCAAAGTCGTCAAAGTCGAGAATGAGCCGGTCCAAGTAGACGTAGAAGTCGAGATAGCTGGAATCTGGACAACTGGAGTGGCAACACCGTCAGTTCCCGTCAAAGTCGTCAAAGTAGAGAATGAGCCGGTCCAAGTCGACGTAGAAGTCGAGATAGCTGGGATCTGGACAACTGGAGTGGCAACTCCGTCAGTTCCGGTCAAAGTCGTCAAAGTAGAGAATGATCCGGTCCAGGTCGAAGTAGAAGTCGAGATAGCTGGGATCTGGACAACTGGAGTGGCAACTCCGTCAGTTCCGGTCAAAGTCGTCAAAGTCGAGAATGAGCCGGTCCAAGTAGACGTAGAAGTCGAGATAGCTGGGATCTGGACAACTGGAGTGGCAACTCCGTCAGTTCCGGTCAAAGTCGTCAAAGTAGAGAACGAGCCGGTCCAGGT
>JAJLZY010000339.1:0-11917 GCA_030564885.1 Metschnikowia kofuensis (nom. inval.)
GGCATGATGATGTAGGAAATAATCCAACGAAAAGCATATGGATACCCTTGTATTGGCCAATAGAGCCGGTTGTGCATTGCAACAAGAACAGAGCGCCTTAGAAAACGCCAAGAATCTCTCGGATGAGGCACAGAAAAAAAAAGACAATATACGAAATATTTGAAGTCAACTCGTCGCGAAAGATGTCTGTGAGGCTCAATGTGAGGCTCACCGTGAGGCTGACTTCGAATCTGATTACGAGACAGATTCCGATGAGGAAAAATTTTCACTCTAATTGGGTGGTACTGAAAGCTGGAGCCTTTGTTAACAGTGGTGAAACGATTCAAATATATGATGTGCTATCATTGAATATCGCCCCATATGGACCCCCGCGGGGGCTCACATGAGAAGCCTAAGTTAAACTTCCTCTGCATCTAGTGAACCCCACAGTTATACCTTATTTGCTGAGCTGGATCCCGAAGGCAATGTGCGCCATAGTTCGAGATCCCTCTTGTATTTTATGCTCTTCAATATTTATTGATTTCTAACATTTTATGTTTTTTACTATCTCGAGTCTAAGTCGAGCAGTCAGATGAATGATATGATTATGTATTACGCGTAGTACGCCTTGTTCGTTGAATATGTACCGGAAAGAAGTCATTAAAGAGTCATAAAAAAGAAAGTCCCCAAATCAGCCCAAAAGCCAGACCGCTGCTTAGTAGCAAGCAGCGACAAAAAAAGAAGTAAAAAGTAAAAAGTTATGTGAGAGGCGCCAGAGTGTTCTCACTGGAAGATGTAAGTCCTCCATCAATCGCCTTGGATCGCGTGAGTCCGAGAAAGCATACTAAGAACGAAAGGCCGTAGATCGATACGAATCATTGCAGTACACCGTCGCTCATTTGTTAACCCCAAGACTTGTCTCAGAAGCTTGCGGAATCACACAGTGAAACAGATAGTAGGAGTTCTGAAACAGCTGCGGTTGCAGCTGCACGCAGCAGCATTAGTACATTCTCTGGCTTCACGAGCGACGACGCAGTAGCCTCGGTGACCGATATCGTATCTGTATCGATTGCATTGATTGCATTAATTGCATTTGAGCCAAGGCTTGAAGACATGGAGTACGAGGCTGTGGCCTGCTCGACGCCTAAAAGTAAGTCCAGTGCAGAGGCGGAGCGGAAAAGAGCAGCCACGCCCTCGTCGCTTGTCGTATTCTCTGCACAGCGCCCGGTAAGAACCAGCTCAATGTCTCGAAGAATGCCACTGTAGCCTCTGTGAACGGGTTTTGGGATGGTCAAGTCAAAGCCGCATGCCTCATAATGTTGCAAATCGGGAGCAGTGTATCTCGTGGTGACCGCCACAAGTCCAAGCTGATTCAACTTGGAGTCCCTGCGCACGGCGTTGGCAATATCAATGCCCGTCATGTGTGGCATCTCAATGTCAAGAAATACTATAGTATACAGCAGGAGCGTAGTCGTATCGACTTTGCGCGAGTCCTGGATCAAGTCAATGGCACTATTAGGAAATAGCTTCTTCAATACCCGACGGAAGATCCGGAGATTGATCTCGTTATCGTCCACAATGAGAAATTTGTATGCGTTGTGATTAGGCACGAGCCCAAGCTCGCACTTGGAAATTGGAGGTGGGTGCATTGAAAATTGCGGCACTGTGTTAAGTAATTGGGCCTCAAGCTGGGGCGTTTTGGGCGTTCGCCAGGTGTCACGCTTGAAAGGACTGGAGTCTGCCAATGGAGAAATCATCATTTTCCAAAAAAGCGTTGATAAAGGAGAGGTGAAAGGAGAGAATATATGGAAGCAGGATGATGCGAATTAGTCTATCTCATCCGATGCCTAGGGATAGACGCATGTTCTTATACAAGCCGCCTTAACATTTGCGCACGCGTAAAGATGAGCTCGAGACTTCAAGGCGAGCTCGCCTCATGCGCTGCGCCACGGGTAGAAGTCGCAGCGTACGGCAGATAGCGGCCCCGTTGTACATGAGTACTGCATACAGTTTCACATTGCTGTACATTGCTGCATACCAGAGAGCAAAGACTTCCTCCGCGGGTAAGCGCGTCACCGCATGCGCATCAGAGTCAGTCGGGGCGTGCGGCAAGAGTCTGGATTTGTGGGTTATATGGTGACGCTTTGCAGGCATCATACCTGGAAACGGATCCCTTGAACCTCCTCTTCTTGCTTAATTTGTCGTGTCTTCTCCACACTTGCTCTTGCCCCAAATCTTCCCTTTTTGTGAAATGTACGAGGTATCATGTAAATGACACTTTTGTGACAGACTCGAGGCAATCTCGAAACTCTGCCAAGGCATTCGTATTTTTTCCTGAGAAGGCTGAGAGGCATTGGATCCAGACACATCCCATTGCGATGTAAGATATCACAACCAGGCTGCGCGGAAGTGAAGTATACCAGGCAAGAGCAAGCGGCCGGACGGGATGGGATTCAATAGAAAAAAAAAAAATAGAAAGAACGAACAAATTAAAGAAAAAAAGCCATCGCGGCGCGCGCCTTCGCTATCCCGTAATTGCTATGTGAGCAAGGTGACCCTCAATTAGAGACAGCTTGAGAAACGCGTGCACGGAATTAGCGTGGTCGGGCCAGTCCCTCCTGTGTTTGGCTCTAATTCCGAAGAGCAAGATTGCCACCATATTTTATGACTGGATTTACAAACTGTAAAAAACAAAGTAAGGCGAGATGTTTCCCTAATTATGGATGCGACACACTCATGATATTTGTTCGTTTTAAATTTCTACTATTTTTGATTATTTGCAATTGCTTTCAACCTCATGAGATTGCTCCCGGCTGCTTCGACTTGTTCTGGGCGTCCGCCCCAGTGACCAAAAAGGTACGGGTTTTTAAGGGCTTTACAACTTTTGTCGTTTTTTTCTTGTCCTGGCCAGATCTAGAATCGTCTTTCTGCAGGATGGGCGGGCTTCGCACCCGCTTTACAAGTTCAAAAGACTCATGGGTCACATTAATTTGAAATTTAGCCAAGAGCAATATTAACTTTGCTTGTGTATGAGGGTTTATTCATCACTTCATGTTTCAGAAAAATTCTAGACCTTTTTTAAACATTTGCACTTTTTTCAAAAACCAGAGGGCAAACTACTTCTCATCTCTTTTTTTTTTTTTTTCCATCTTTTCATCCCAGGTCACTGGCGTTCTCTGGATATGCACGTGACTGCCCTCAAGTTCCGGCGCTCATTCGATTCAAAGAACCGGTAGGCACGGTCATGCCATGTTTCCGTCAAGCATCGTTGATGCAGTATGCAGAAAGGCCCTCCTGCCTTTCTGCAAGCGAAAAATTGCCATCGCAGCCTTGTTGAGACTTGCACCTGTTTCACAGATTCTCACAATGGTTTTTTCCAGGCTCAGTTCACAATCTTTAGGTAGACCTGTCCACTAGTGGTGCGACCTCAGGGGGTCGCGCAGATGAGGATTGCAAGTATTCTGCGTGAGAACTTTTTCAAGTATGTATATGCAGTCCAGTGCAGTGCTCTCGCTAGTTTACGACGCGGCCTTCCTTGTATGCAAACTCGGGTCGCAGGCGCGCGTTTGGCCGGCCCGCTGCCAGAGCTTGCCCCTCAAAAGTTCCGCCAATAGGACCCCCGTTTTTGGCAAGCAAGAGGAAACCCCCCTAATCCATGCAGGTGCACCCGTTGAATCACATCTTCATCTGTTGCACTGAAAATATGCGGGAAGAAGCCACAAAGCATGGAAGCATGGAAAAAACTTTTACACGCTGAGATGCTCTTTGACGCATCCAGCGAAACTCGGGCGGGGAAGAAAATATGTATTTTGGCCTTACAATCTGTAGATGTGAATCGTACGAGACAAAGTTGTCTTATCTCCGAGTGCGAGCATCAGAAGCAGAATCTTCAAACAAAACGTTCTGGTTTTCATTTATTTACCTATTACCCAAATATAGGCTACGCCCGCTGTTTTTTTACGGATCTTGAATTTTGTTTGTCATCTCGTCTTCCAATTCTGGATGGGGCTTAGACGCCACCTGCAACGACTTTTTCATGATTATTTTTGTCATCCCTTGCAGATATTTTTGTCATCCATTGCGGAGATAGTTTGCCGACGATTATTCTTCGGACTTCACTCAAGTCGCCGCCCCAGACACTTAGATAGAACAGTGTTTTTCAGTTGGTTTCATTTGAAGGTTTGTCACTGACGAATATGAGCCCAAAGTCGAGAAGAACCTACATGCGATAATTTCTCGACTCAGACACACAAGTATTCATGATTCCAAACACTGTACCCTCATAAAAACATTAACCATTCAATAACTATAGAAGCTACGAGAATGGCCACGCTCACAGTGGCGGCCCCATAAATTACTCAAGATAACAGTTGTCTTTTCGTTGTATTTCAAGGTCGATCAACTGATTAAATCATAGAGTGAGACATGCCGAGAATGGCTGCCATATGATATGAGAACTCAAAACGTAAGGCACTTACAAATGCGTATCATGAAATAACTCAAATTATCCCATTTAAGCAAAGTGTTCTGGAATACAACGAGTCAAAATGTGAACAGGCAGCCAACACAATGTTTCGGCAGTTGCAACCACCTTCGATATAGCTGGAAGCCGCCAATGCCCATGAAAGATTGAGAAACATGCAACTTCTTTTGTTCTCTCCTCTATATCTAATTTCAAACAGGATGAGGGAAAACAAACATGATTAAAGAAAAAGAGAAACAAGCTTCTACAACCCCACGTATTCTCAACTAGATGAGACTATTTTTGCCCCGGCCCTCACTACTGATTGACCGAGTGCAAACTATGATCATCCAACGAGAAATGTTGATAAAGATCCCTTCACCATTGTTCCCTTGTTATTTTTTTTCAGTGGTGGGACTCCAACTTTTTCCAAATTCCGGATCTAGGAGCGGAAATGCCGTTGAAATATGGCTCATCAAAGCTTAAAAGCCCAATTCATTATCGGTACTAGCGTTTCGATGCGCGCCAATTTATAAACACTTGACAATTAAATTAGTGCGTAGCCGCAAAACTGCGTCTAGCAGGAGGCAAAGAAGTCAAGAGACTGGCCCAAAACCTTTGAATCGATAAATTGTAATGATAAATATTCTGTTCTATACCTCTAGTTGCATTTGGAATCTCAACGATACGTACTATTCGAGCCAGAAGCCTCAGTCTTTACTTCCGTTTATCACCCGGTCAAGTCACGTGACCCGGCTCGCAACTCAATGCCTCGCGCTTGGATCCAACGGCTGCCTCGATCCATCATCAGTTTCTTATACACCATCAATTCATACGTTCAGGCCATCAACTCGACATTCAAGAGGCTGTGGGTGCTTTCTCTCAAACAAAATTACCTTGTCTGCCCTTTACATCCCCACACAATGTCTGCAAGCCTGTTCAAGATCACCGTCAACGAGTACTTGGAAGGCCTACCCAAAGTGGTTCAGTCCAAACTATACCATGCGCCCGCCACGTGTCTATCGATCTACCGGTTGCTTCCACCGCTTGCCAAGTTTTACATTGTCAGCATGATCTTCACGGAAAAGCCGGTGGCCGTGAAAGACTTGGAGAAATGGTGCCAGCCAAATGCCCGGAAGCTCCAATATGAAGCGTTGAAGCGTTTACGGGCCTTGCATTTGCTCGAGGAAGACTCCAGCGGCACACATGTGAGGTTGCATCAAACATTCAGAAACAACTTCCGCAGCTGTCTTGCCGGAAAACAGGCGCCAAACGCGTTTGGCATCATTGCTCTGGCTCCCGATAAGCACCGCGTGGATGTGCCCTTTTTGGACCAGTTTGCCTCGCAGAAATGGGAGACCATTTTGCATTTCATGGTCGGGTCCGAGCTCCCGGCCGTTCCTTCGCGCTCCGTGCTCTCTTTGCTAAAGCTGGGTGGCTTGATGGAGGGGGCCGGAACATCTGCATCGACGCTCAAAATCACCAACAGCGGCTTCCAGTTCTTGCTCCAGGACGTCAATATCCAGATCTGGACCATTCTCCTAGAGTACCTCAACTTGACCCAGGACCTCCATATGGATCCCGTGGACGTGCTCAACTTTATATTCATTCTCGGCTCGCTCGAGTTGGGCAAGGCATACTCTGTCTCTGGTTTGAGTGAAACCCAGCTCCTGATGTTGCCCGACTTGCGAGACTACGGCCTTGTTTACCAGCGGTCTGAGGACTCCTCCAGATTCTACCCCACGCGTCTTGCCACGACGCTCACGTCCGAGTCCACTGGATTGAAAACGCCCTCGATGGTTTTGGACCGTGCAGTTTCGGACGCAGAGGCCAAGCCCGACCAGATCGAGGCCCCACAAAGCGACGCCCAGCTGGGACAGATTGTGCTCGAAACAAATTTCAAGTTATATGCATACACCAATTCGCCACTTGAGATCGCGATTCTCAATTTGTTTGTGTCGCTCAAAATCAGATTTTCCAACATGGTCATTGGCCAGCTCACACGAGAGCTGATCCGTAACGCGCTTTACAACGGTATCACCGCCGACCAGATCATCCGTTTTTTGGAGACTCATGCACACTCGCAGATGCGGCTCTTGGCGAAAGAGAAGTTGGATAAGAAAATCGAATTTGATGCCAGCCACAATATCAATACGGCAGGTGGTGCGCCACAGTCCAAGGCGTCTGATTCTGGCGTGGCACAGCATAAACTCGAGATTCTTCCGCCGAACGTGGTGGACCAGATCAGGCTATGGCAGTTGGAATTGGACAGAATTCAGACTTTCGACGGCTACTTGTTCAAGGATTTCAAAAACCAAAGCGAGTATGACGTTTTGTATAATTACGCCACAGAGGTAGGCGTCTTGTTATGGTCCGACAAGTCAAAACTTCGGTTTTTCGTAACCTCAGAAGGCATGGCTCAGGTGGCAGATTTTGCAGGGAGGAAGTTCAGATAGGTGGAGAATAGGGGCTATCAATTTCCGTCTTTTTTCTTCTCGATAAAGTTCTTTTCATTTTTTGGGCATTTTTTTCTTTTTTTTATATACCTTTTTTCTTTCTTGTCCTCGGACTAGTCGATTTAAAATCCGGAAGTCATCCTGATCGAGGCACTCTACATTTGCGACCAATCGGTCAATCTATAATCCAGTTTGTTTGGTATGCTTCGTATTTACAAGTGGTTTCGGTTATTTACAAGTGGTTCGATTATTTACAAGTGGGAGGGAATTAACCGGAGCACGACTCGCAAGAATCTGAGTATTTAATCTTGCAGGCTCTGGGTGTCGTATCAAAAATATCATGTGTTTTGCTTCCTTCCTCGTCGGGCGCGGGGGTGAGCTGCCTCGTAAGCGGGTCTTCAGTATGGCTTTTGTCTGCAGCAGGTACCTCGGAAACCTGCTTTGATTGCTTTGACAATGTGCTCATATCTGGTGACTTTGATCGTTTGCTTAAAGGACTTGCGGTTTGTAGTTCAGAATATCTCGCTCTTTTGGCTGAGGGCTGATAATGCTTGATGGATGTGTGACTCGCCTCGTTGTCTTTCCTCTCGTATTTGGAGAGAGGCACATAAGTTGCCCTTCTTAGTTTGTTAGAATCTGGCTTCTCCATTGCTGACAAAGCTTTTCCCGTCTCTTGTTTATCGACGGTGAATTGGATAGCACGCGTTGCAGCTTGGGTCCTTAAATAGTACATTCCCGTCTTGAGGCCTTTCTTCCATGCATAGAAGTGGCAGGAATTTAAGGCTCCTATACTAGGGCTTTTCATGAATATGTTCATGCTCTGCAGTTGGTCTATGAAACAGCCACGATCTGCGGCCATGTCAACAATATTTCTTTGGCTAACTTCCCAGACAGTTTTGTACAAGGACTTCAAGTTGTCCGGAATCGCATCGATATTCTGAATCAGTCCGTTGTCTAGAACTATTTGTTGCTTCATGGCCGTATTCCAGATGCCAAGGTCCTTCAAGTCTTTGACGAGATACTTGTTCAGCACCTGGAACTCGCCTGAAAGCACACGCCGCAGGTACAAATTCGAGGTGAACGGCTCAAAGCATTCATTGAATCCCAATATTTGTGATGTAGATGCGGTGGGCATGGGCGCCACCAACAAAGAATTCCGAAGACCGAATAGCTTGATCTGGCTCTTCAAGTGGTCCCAATCGTCAAAAAACTCGGGTTTGTGTCCCCAAAGATCAAATTGTAGTTTGCCTTCTGAAGCTGGTGATCCCTCGAATGTGCTATACTTGCCTGACTCTTTGGCCATTTCCAAAGACGCCTCCACAGCCCCATGGTAAATAGTCTCAAAAATTTGACAATTGAGAGTTTTGGCGGCAGGAGAGTCAAAGGCTATTCGAAGCTCCATGAAGACATCTGCGAGACCTTGAACACCAATAGCTATCGGGCGATGTTTGACATTTGATCTTCGTGCCTCTTCCGTGGGGTACAAACTCACATCGATCACCTTGTCGAGATTCTTGGCGAGGATTTTCGTGTATGTGTGCAACTTGTCAAAGTCGTAAGAGACATTGTCGCCAGAAGTAGTTATGTATGAAGGAAGAGCAAGCAGGCCCAAGTTGCAAACGGCAGTTTCCTCATCAGACGAATATTCCACAATCTCGCAGCACAAGTTAGAGGACTTGATGGTTCCTAAGTTCTTTTGATTCAGTTTCTTGTTGCAGGCGTCTTTATAGAGCATGAAAGGCATCCCTGTTTCAATTTGCGTCTCTAAAATGTGGAGCCATAGCTTTCGAGCCGGCATCACACGGCAGGCGAGGCCTTGGGCTTCGTACTTTTCGTACATCGTGACAAAATCGTCTCCGTATACTTCCGCAAGACCCGGCGCCTCACTAGGAGAAAACAAAGACCAGGATTCGTCGTTTTCGACACGTTTCATAAACAAGTCTGGAATCCAGAGAGCGTAAAAGAGGTCACGAGCACGGAGTTCCTCTTGCCCATGATTCTTGCGAAGATCTAACACGTCTTGAATATCACCGTGCCAAGGTTCTAAGTATACTGCAATCGCCCCCGGGCGCTTATTTCCACCCTGGTCCACGTATCTTGCGGTATTGTTGAACACTCTTAGCATTGGCACAAGGCCATTTGACGTTCCATTGGAAGATTTGATGAGGGAGCCACTCGATCTGATATTGTGCATATGAATCCCGATTCCACCTGATCCTTTCGATATGAGCGCAGCTTTATGGAGCGTTTTGTAAATTCCGTCGATGGAGTCGTCTCCCATAGCAAGAAGAAAGCACAGCGAGAGGTAGTTATTTTCGGTGGCAGCATTGAAAAGCGTGGGGGAAGAGTGCACAAAGTGTTTCGTGGACATGGCATCGTACGTTTCCTTGACCCTCGCAAGCGCCGAGCCGGCCCATTCTGTGTCTCCAATTCCATGAATCCCCACAGCAACACGCATAAATAAATATTGCGGCGTTTCTGCGATCACTTCGTTCCGCTTTATGAGATACGAGTTAGAGAGCGTGCGCATGCCAAAATACGAAATATGGAGGTCCCTCTCCGCTACGATCATGGCATCTAAGGCACCTGCGTGTTTTTGTACAAAGTCGTTTGCCTGCTTTGAAACAAGCGGGTGTTTCTCGCCTGTTTTTGGGTGGATGTGGTTGCGAGAAACCTGGAAGTTCTCAGAGAACGAAAGAGTGACTTTTCTTTTGATTCGAACGGCTTCTACCATGCCTGCCAAGTCCGAAAACGCCGGCTCGTCCGTGACCCTCAGCGCCAAACTCTCAGCAGTCAAACCTAGAAGCTCATCTATGGATATTTTATCCGGAAGTGCTGCCTCAATATTCGTAAGCGATAGCTCGATGACTTCAGCAGGTATTGCTAAGCGTGGTGCCAACCGAAAAAGGAGCGAGGCTAGTCGTGCCCGGTCAAAACACGTTTGTGTCACGTGCTCGTCTGTTACAAGCACCATCCTTAGTAAAGAAAGGGAAAATAAGGTGGACAGAAGTTGGGTCTATATTTTGCAGCCAAGTTTCGAAGGCAACGAAATGTGGAGGAAATTCGCCGCACGCTGCTGCGCAATGCAGATATGCGGTGGTGTACGGGTGTGTGCCTGAAGCAAGCCGCAATTTAGAGATCGCTTAACATTACAAAGTGCATGCGAGTGAAATGAAGCGCGGGCTGGAGTTGGCAGTTCGCTAAATGTATGGAGTCCACTTATACAGGCATGGTAGGGTAGAAAAAAGCATGATACTGAAAAGGTGAATGGAAGAGAGAATATCCGCGTGATAATGGCGTCATTAAGAGAGGATTTATTCTTGCTTGATTTTTCTATCGTCCTCTATTTTCTTTCTTTCTCTTGACCGATTTTTCTTCTTTCCATTCCCTTTCTCCCTCTCTCGCCTGTCTTCATACTCCTGTGGTCTTCTATCTCAAGAGCCCCATCTCACTCCGCTTTTTCCCTCAAAATCGGACAAACAAATAAATGGTCCTTTTGCTCATTTGTAGCTCAAACTAAAAAGAAGACTTTTCTGAGACGCCTGAGTAAGCGAATTAGAGAACTGATCGGACATTGTGCTATCGATGGAGTCAGCGTGAATCGAAAAATTTTGCGCAGTTGGAGGAATTTAGGTGTAATGGATTTTCAGTGAAAGACCACCTCTTTTCTCGCTCATCTTGTTGCCTTGGGGTTCACAATCTTCCTCTTCATCATTTCTTCTGGGTATCAAGTCGGACAAACATGGTTCTTCCGCACTTTATTATCGAAATTGATAATTGCGTGGGGCTCAAACCAGTCCAGCTGTATGGAGTTCCCGTTACTATGCCATCGCAAATTTTCATCAGCTCTCATTCTTCACGTGAATGCTGTTAACTCCCCAGACGACTGATTTCAAATGTGGTTGCAAAAAAACGAGCTCGCACTCAGGTTCGAACTAAGGACCAACAGATTTGCAATCTGCTGCGCTACCACTGCGCCATACGAGCTTCGTGCCAAAAGAATAATAGTGACTTTTAATGTCGGATATTTTCAACTTTTTACCATAGTCTGCTTCCTGCTTTGTTTATTGCAACTAAAGCTCTATAGCTTGAGAAAATTACGTTTCCTGTAACTTCGACTAATTGACCGGCTCTGAGTTAGAACAAAGGTATATGGGAGCTGTGGAGCAAGAGATATATATGTGTCGGGCTGGTGGCACTTCCGAGAAACATATCACGTGACTTTCAATCTCAGTAAGCAAACCATCCCATGTCCAAAACCCACCAATAGTCAGACTCACTAATATAGAGATCGTCTAAATAAACTAAGAGAGCTATAAGCATACAAAACTCTGTGTTTCCTAAATTGAAAGCACTGGACGGAAAAGTCACACCTGTCGGACCTGTCCCACGCACATTCACACCCGTGCACCACTACCGCGATTTAGTAAGCACTTGGCCTGCGTCTAGAAAAAAACCTGATCTGGTTCATCTCATCTCGAATCACCAAACAACACCATAAACATGGCTAAACGCAAGGCTGAGGCCCATAGTGCTGAGGCAGATGATGCGTTCCAGCCGCTCTTACAGGAAGAGTACAAGGGCAAGAAATTGACCGACGCCATCAACACCGTGGATGATAAATGGGAGCTTTTGCCTGCGTTTTTGAAAGTGAAAGGTTTGGTGAAGCAGCACTTGGACTCGTTCAATTTCTTTGTTGATGTGGACTTGAAAAAAATCATCAAGGCCAATGAGCTTGTTTTGTCCGACGTCGACCCGCAATTCTACTTGAAGTATTTGGACATCCGTGTGGGCCATAAACTGACCCTGGCACCAGGCACCAAAGAGGTGATCATGGCTCCCCACGAGTGTCGTCTCCGTGACTTGACCTACTCGGCGCCAATCTATGTGGACGTCGAATACACAAGGGGCAGGAAAATCATCATGTACAAAGACTTGGAGATCGGGCGCATGCCCATCATGTTGCGGTCAAACAAGTGTGTTTTGGACGGCTTGGATGAGCATCAGATGGCCAAGTTCG
>JAJLZY010000340.1:0-11949 GCA_030564885.1 Metschnikowia kofuensis (nom. inval.)
ACTCCTCCATGGATTCTATAAATGGGGACTTGAATGGAGGAGGAAGCGACATGCTTGTGTCGTCTCGAATTGAGCAAAGAGCTAGACACCAACGATCGAATAGTGTTTTCAGCGAGGATGAAGCACAAAAAAAGAGTGTGCGTAAAACACCGTTAAAGTTCGAGATAAACATCGTGAAGGTTCCTCTTGTCGGCTTGTATGGTGTGCAGTTCAAGAAGACCTTGGGTAATACCTGGAACTACAAAACGTTGGCCAGTCAGATTTTGGAAGGGTTAAATCTATAATATTGCTGTTCTCCATAGAGTCCAACAAGCTCAAAATTTCGAGGCACTCGACTTGGCAAATATTGCAGCCTCACATTTTTCCAATAGACCATTTATATACTTTCAGCGTAATATACTTGTTATTTTACAAGCCATGCAAAAAATGTCGCGTCGGGATCGCGACGGTCAAGACTGACCGAGGCCGAAGCGTATCTCTTTTGTGTTTGAATCTAAATACACGTGAAGAGAAAGTATGGTGAAACAATGCTTATAACCTCTTATATGGTTAGTTTGAGGCACTTATCTTAATTCACTCGCTAATTTAGACAAGTCTTCACTTTTCTTGTTTAGGGTCGGCCGACAGAAAATCAAATAAGCATACCAGATTGTATTAAATCAACTCACCAGACTATGTTTTTTGCACTGAATTTATAGCAGGTCACGCCCAGCTTTTTGCTCAAAACTGAAGCTCACTTCTTTTTCGAAAACTTCCCCATGATATCTGAGTCAGCAGGTTTTATGGAAGTGAATACTTCAAAAAGGGCGAATCCGGAGCCCCCGCTGTATGACGAATCTGCTGCTCAAGCCCATACAATGTTTGACACAGCGATGAATGAGGAGTATTTTTCGAACACATTGCCTCCGCCATATCGGAGATACGTTGGGGCGCATCCTTATTCCGAGGAAGATCAAAGACATGTTGAATTGGTCTTTGATGAATTTGCGATTGCGATTCTCTTCATGTATTCTTCGGCAGTTTTAATCTTCAGCATCTTCCTCACATTACCCAGATGCTGAACAGACGAAGAATACATCAAAGCGTGACTATCCGAAAGTGCTTACAATACCGAGTGTATGCACAAGACCTCGGTATGTCAAGGTTGCTATGTGCTTGCATAACGTAAACCAATTTAATGAAGGGGATCAATTGACATATCACCAAGGAGGCCTGAGAATAAAACCACGTCATAGAATGGCCCAAATACTAATATAGCTTTGTTGATATACGGGGTCCAATGGTCGACAGATTAATCCATGGTATTTCAAAACAGATGAATCAATTTTGAGCGATAAAACGATAAAACTATCAACCCAGTAGAATGGCTCAACTCCAGGCAGAAAGTATTTCATAACATCTTCTTGTACTTCTCTTTTACAGCCAACGCAAAGATGACAGTATTTTAAGGTGACCAAATCTATGCAATATTCAAAAGTACCGCTGCGAGATTTTCGAACTCAATTTTCCTTGAATTCTTGTTTTTGTAAGCATTGGAATTGAGATGTTTTAATGCTGCTTTCCTCGTGTTACCTTCAATTTGTGAGCAGATACAAAAACAAAATTGAGCCTCAGCATTCGGTTAGCAGATATCGAAAGCATTAAGCGCACATTTGTGAATGTAAGTTAATTCAAGAAGACGAATGGAATTTTATGCCGAGACAAACCTCTTTTTGTCAGCCTGGCTCCTTCATCTTTGTAGAGTAGGATGATCGTTTTCTATGTGATCTAAGACATGGACACATTGTTTGTGCTGTTCTCGGGCTATACTGCTTGATGCCACATTTAAAAGCTAGGAGCCAGCTGTGGCGAAAGAAGTGAAAAGAACAAAGACCAGAATTCACGGCTTTAAATCTTTTTACTCAATTTTGTTGTGACAAATCGCCATTGGGGGTTGCTTACTCCATTGGATTCATTGGTTTTCTTCGATGACTTCACTTGGTATCACGGGTTTTTCTTCCGACTCAATTACACTGTTATCCGAGTCAGATATATGAGACGATTTTTCAGCCCCAGCCGCAGTCGCAACGTCATCTATGAGCTGTGCGTCGGGAGTTTCTGTTTTCAGGCTATGGTCTGGAATTAGCTCGGGCTCGGTCATTGAGGCAGGAAAAGGACTCAGACGATCGTTCTCGTCCAGAACTCCCAAGACATCCTCTCCCTTCTCTTTGCGAAGAGAAAGTCTCTCACCTCGCGAAAGACCAGCTGTGAAGTCCATCTTCAACTTCTGCTCCTGCAAATTCTGAGCCCTTTGCGAACGCCGAGACGCGGCATATTTCAAATCATCCAATTCTTGAGCTTTTCTCTCTTGGTCTTCGAGGTATTTTTGCTTTTCCTTAGCTTCTATACGCGAGGATCTTTTTCTTGTTGCCAAAAGACGTGCCATTTCAAAGACTTTTTTCCGCCCAAAAATGATTTTTCTTTTCTTGATCTCGTAAGAGAACACGTTAGATATGAACAGGCTTGTGTTGATGACATCCAAAACAGTTTTATTATGTTTAACTTTCTTGTTTTTCAGCAAACCCTTGATGACAGCATCAAGCTCGTATACGTCTTTGAAAATAAGCTCATATTCGACCGAAGATACATCAAATAACTCCGATGGATAATATGACTCGGGATCCTGGGGCGATAACTTTCTCTTTTTGGGTATGATCATCTCAGGTGCAGAGACCGTTCGTTTGTATAAGGCAGTATTGTCAAAGAGCAAAATGTAATCTTCCCCTTTGTCGGTGCTACGCGTAGTTAGTTTGGACATGGAAGCAACTCTCAAGCTTTCTGGCGGAGTTTTGGACTTGTCCATGAAATCACGAAAGTCGGGGTACAGCGAGACCTCTGTAATCAATATAGCCAATATGCTGAGCTTCTCGTCGATGTACAAATCATTAAAAGAGGGGAAACTGCTCGCATCAGAGACCAACGGCGTATCGCCAGATTCTTCCTGCTCAGGAGGCCCAGATAAAGGTGTTTCTATGCCAAAATACACACGGAAAAGAGTCTCGAACATCGCCAAAGACAGTATTTTCTT
The DNA here is from genome assembly GCA_030564885.1 of Metschnikowia kofuensis (nom. inval.). NCBI lineage: Eukaryota > Fungi > Ascomycota > Pichiomycetes > Serinales > Metschnikowiaceae > Metschnikowia > Metschnikowia kofuensis (nom. inval.). Next base: position 3,068 of record JAJLZY010000340.1, read on the forward strand.
GCCATGGACTTTGCTGATTAACGCTAGCTTGATTTTGTTGATGAGCAAAGCCATATCATCCACGGGCGGCGGGTTGACTAGTTCGAAGAGCTCGATCTCGAAGAGGTCTGTGTCAAAGTGCTCGCTGGCGAGTCTGATGTATCCTCTGCACTGATAAAGCCAGTTCACAACATACAAATAATTGGGATCATTTCTAAACAGCCGCCAGCGGGGATCATCCGGATGACTGTCTTGGAGAGACGCGACTAGCGCGTCATTTGGAAGAACAACTGGCGTGAGTTTTGCTAATGCAGCAATTTCATCGGCTGTTCCGATACGTAACGCTTCTGTGGCATGTCCCGGAGGCACCGAGGGTGTAGCTGATTTCGTTGAGGGCATGTGGAATTAATTTTTTGCTGACTAAATTCGGGATCAAGAAATTCGATAGCCGTGGGAAGACGATGTTTCTGACGGCGGACTGCCGCGACAAGTCCATGGAAAAAAAGTAAGATTTGAACCTCGCGCATGGCGGGCCGCGTCCACGTCTCAGCCATACGCGGGAAAATGGCACTTTTTATATAAATTGACGAAAGCGGGGAAGACACATGTACATGTATTGCTTTTGGAAACCTGAAACACAATTTGTTACTCTTAAATAAATGGCTTCTTTTGCAGCAATGGATACATAAAGCTGTTACGCTACTTAGCTAGGCCCGTCGCTAAGAAAGCATTGTACGTTTTCGCCGCATGCGTAGCTAAGAAGTACAGTTTTAGTTGCAAAAACAGTTAGCATGCGTTTTTTTTATGCGTGCACGAAATGACCCAGGAATAGATGATGCTACACGTTCTTGACTTGGAGTACCCAAATTTAGACCAATCAATTGCTCGAATTCTCGGAAAAGATTTTTAATGAATTGAGAAGGTACGGATTATGAAATGAGAAGAATAAATCTATGGTTCAGTTGCGCGATGTACACGGATCTGCTGCATTATCTAGAATTTGTGAAATTTTGCTATAGTGATCATGTGTTTCTCCGAAAGCTTCTGTAAACGTATTTCAACAAGCGGCTTTTGTCTAATCAAACCTTTTCTAGAAGTGATTGAGTAATAAATATCGTTAGAATTTAGAATCTATTTAAGACTGTTGAAGGAGCTTGCGCAACTGGTCGTTCTTGTTTTGGATTTTCAAGATTTCACCGCTGATCTTGAGCAAGGCCGAGTGCTTGGACAAATTAGGCAAGCCGTCTTTGTTGAGCTGTTTCCGCTTAGACTTTTTCTTGGGTTTCTTGCTAGTACTAGCCGACACCAACTCATTCTTGTAGTCATCGACATTGGTCACCAACCTCAAACATCTATCATACGCCTCTTTGCAAAGCAACCGGCGCTTCTGCTCCAGATGGGAATGATTGAGCCTCTTCTGCGTCAAGCTGAGGAGGGGCTTTGTGCTCTTTTTTCTCTTTTTCATCGTGGTCTCGGAGGTCACCGAGTCTTCACGTGACCGCTTAGTCTGAACTTGTGTCAACGACGTATCTGGTGTTTGGAGTTGCAAATTGCCATTCCCGCCGAGATTGAAGGCCTTCATATTGTGGCCCAGGTAGTCCTGAAAAGCACTTGTAGTATGTGTCTTGAGCGAGTCAGCAAGGTTGTATTGCTCATCTTGGCCCATCGTCTGCATCTCAAACATATGAGGGATCTTGGGCTGATTCTGATGGTAAAATTCTAGGGGATTGACCTCGGAGGAAAACGCCAAGTTGTCCAAAAACTTGTCCAAAGCGCTGGACTCTGTCGTTGAGAAAAACTGATCGGCATCCTCACCATCGTTGTGACCCGCAAAGAACTCCTTTTCCAGTCTAGTTAGCTGTGCATGAGGGCCAGCAAAGGCCTCGCCCATCCCTTCAATGGACTCTCCTGGCGGGGTGATCAAAGGCTCCCTCGTCAAATTAGGAAGTGATACATGACGACCCGCGCTATGCATATCTTCCTGAGATGTTGGAATACTGAGGTTGCCAGTGTGATTTGAGGCAAAGTCCGCGAACACGTGGGCGTGACTCTGGGACCTGGGATTACCGTACCATTGCTTTGGGGTCTGGATCCAGTCCTTTCCCAAAGTCTCGTGTCCGGAGTCGTAAGGCAGAAACGTGGCCCCATCATAAATATGCTTTTTTTGTTCCTGTCTGTGACCTCCAAATGACTGGCTGTGATTGAGCTGCTGGGCTCTTTGGAGGTCCTCCACTTCCAGCAACGCAGTTTTCTGTTGGATCTGTGTGTACATGTTATAAGCCTGCTCGAAGTCCATGTCCATCGTCACCATATCAAGGTTGAAAATGTCCTCATCGTCCGAAAGCTGAGGTTGAGGCGCCGACGATTTCGCCGACGTGATCACCGGCATCAAGTGTGCCTCAAGAGTAGTGTTTTCAAGGATTTTTTGTTTCACTGGCGGGTGACTGAAAACGTTGAGGTTCATATTAGCGGGCATTATCCCCGCAAGTTCCCGGGTCGTAGTAGCTGTGGAAGACATAAAGAGCGTGACTTTGATGCCGCGGTTGTCTTTGAAATGAATTTTGCACAAAATGAATTATAGACTCAGGCAATTTGCTTTGACTGAACGTGCTGCAAGCTAGATAGTGGGCTTTATTGTAAATGGGTTGATATAGTGTGCTAGACAAGGCCAAAGTCTGAAATCTGTAAACACGGTCTGTTGAGCTTCGGATGAAAAAATTCTGCGAGTACGCGCGGAACCGAGAGGCAGCCTTAATTAATTAGTTGTCGGATTGACAAGAGGATGAACACACAATAGGAATTAAAAACCGCGATACAAATTTATTGGGAGTCACAGCTCGTGGTTGCTGGATCTGGATTTCTTTTATATTTTCTGGGGTCGGGAGGTGATACACGCTGGCAAAAGAAAGCCTAATCGGGAAAACTGGGGAAATGCGGTGAGCGGAGATAATGCTAGGCGTTTGCTCTTTATGCAGGTAGCGGGTATCATTCATTGTGACTCGAATTACAAGATCTGATACGCAATGGGTACGCTTGTGCCGAAAAAATTTCTCCAAGCTTAATGATTCTATTTGAAGGTAAAACAAATTGCATCATACCTGTTTTATCACTCTCATTTGCATTTTTAGCTAATGTTGTGCCAGGTTCATCAGGGTGTCATGTCTTCGGACCCATCCCTATGTGCAGTATGTATGCATGCCACGGAGCCACTCATGCGAGGGGTTCCTGCCGGGGCCATAACGTATTCCATGGGCCTACCATTCGGGAAATAAAGCTTACGCGCCAAAGCAAGGCACCGCCGAGCTTTAGACCCACTTGCTTTCACAATTGCTCTGCCAAGTCGACGGTATCACCTATCCCCGAGCCACTTTATCTCCGGGCTTTGCCTCGAGAATTTGTAACAGTTGGACTTCAAGATTACTAGTGAATTGTTTTTCTGCGGGGCTGAGGACTCTCAACATGAATCGAGGCAGCTTTATTGACACATTCCATGACCTAACACTTGTCATGAGGAAACGGTCAATGACACATTCAGAAGGGCGTAAGTCTCGCCGTATTTCGTAGACGCACATTTGCGGAGCGGCGCTCGAAGCCTTGTTTTCGACAAGCTGAAACTACAGATTTAAAGAGACGGGATACGTCACATTATTGTACAATGGTACATGCATGACTCACAACTGATGCTTACTGTGTCTCTGAAATCTATAGCGACTCTTCTCAATAGCAATGCTTCTACGAGTTGACCGTCAAAATTCCTAATAATTGATATGAATTTCTCATCCCTATATACGCTATTCCTCTTGGAAAAAAAACTCCTTGCAATCATTACATAAGGTTTGAAGGGATTTCTGGTTTCTGGTCTTTTGTGAGCTATCTTCATGACTGGCTTCACAGGAGAATACTCATGCAAAGTCTAGAACACCCTTCGCGTCCTAGAGGTGTCACTGGAGGTTGTCGCGAGGGGTCTCTCATTTGGCGCATAATCGATATAGACAATCAAAACTGTGTAAAGCGAAGCAGGGCGGACCAGGGTGAGTTGGGGCTGGCCCCTTTTCAATCATTGTGTAATTTTTGGGGTTACGATCCAATGCAAGAGCATTGCCCAAGAAACGCGGCTTAGCTAGAAGCCCCCACACGAGCTGCAAAACAATGGGGAATGCTCGCTAGGGCACGCGCCAGTACACCAGTTTTTTTTTTCGCTTAAAGTGCCTCCCGCGCCCCGCATTTTCAGGGCGCGTGGCTGTGTGCGTTTCTACATGATTCCTGCAAACATCATTGCCTAATACGGCAACATAATCCTTCTTGTTGTGTCATCAACGTGGCAACAGAAGCTGAACATACCAGCTTCATGATATTTATGCTCGCAGGCAAAAAAGAAAAATAAAATATCAAGCAACTGTGTGAGTGACGGATAAGAAATGAGGACGACGCGTGGCGAGTGATACACTAAACGGTCTTGCTACGTTCATGCCCGAGACGGAGTTGCTTCTTTCGAGCGAGAGCTTGTGCATTGCCTTGCTACCGTACTGCAGTAATCTAAAAAGGGTCTTCGTGCTTTGGTTTGCCGAAACGATGCAACTTTCGGAGACTGATATGCATACTAATCCCTTAGCCTCTCGAACGCGGAAAAGAAAAGATATAGAAGAAATCAATCGAGCGATTCACTAGTCCTTATTCACGCCTACAAAATCCAGAAAAACTCAGTTCTCCGAATGAGCAAAATATTCATTTTTACTAGTATCCCACGTAAACGAAGGTGCTGACAGTAAGAAAGCAATGCTCGGCGTTTTGAGCTGACGTCCATTCTCGCACAAAGCGTCCATATAATTAAAAAAGTTGGTCACAAACTGACTGGAGACATAATGCGTGGGCTTCTGTAAATTTGTTTATTTGTGAGAGGATACTTGTGTTTTCTCTGTCCCTTTGAGAAAATCTATCATCGCTTGATGCAATGGGTCTGTGAAGAATACCTTAAAATAGCTGATATACTGTGTCAGTTTTCTCTCAATCAATTGATTGAAGGGCTGAAACGAGAAAGCATTCTCAGGGAGGTCTCAAGCACCCCATAATAAATGTATGTTTTGATCAAGAATAGAACAGAACGAACCCACTTTGCATCCGGGCTCATCTCAAGCAGTCAGCATGGCAAGCGAAGACCTCTCATCAATCTAGCAGAAGAGCCAATTTATTTTTGTCTGATTCATCTGATAAAAGGAATAAAGCTATAACGAAATTACATGAAAACCTCTGACCAGCTCCCGAGAATCGTACCTAGTGTCGATTTTTTTTTTTTGTCTGATTCATCTGATAAAAGGACTAAAACTATACAAATCTCGCGCTCCGAGGCTTACTAAGGAAGCCGTATCCTTTTATTTCCCCATTGTAGTTTTGTAGACGGTGGAAAAAAAACCAATTCAAATTTTTCAGGTTGTCTTGAGACGTGATAGTTGGCGCCAACATTTCTCTGAGATTCATGGGGTTGGCAAAGTCAAGCTTCTGCCACCAGTATTTGGAGGTCTCGCACGAGTTGTAAACGTGAAGTAGGAAGTCATGTCCAATGATATCTGTGATACCGATTGTTTGAGTACACAAATGGCACCGGAAAGTTGTTGCCGTCTTTGTGTAGTGTGGAAGTATTTAAAAAAATTCCCCTGTTCTTTCCAATAAGAAATGCGTTCAGTCGGTGTGAGCAATGTCTCTCAATTTGACTTTGCTATTTCCAGTCAGGATTTTAGACATATGATGTACCATTTTAACCTTGAGATATTTCGTATACCAGCGCAGCCGCGCCCCACGCTTGCTACCACTAGACAAGTAATTAATTTGTAGGGAATAATTTTTTTGACGTGCTACTGCACAATATCCCAAAAGAGCGGTAAATAATTAGGCTTGAAAAAAAAAAACGCAAATTATTAAAGCACGGCGATTTTCGTGTCAAGTTGGCCTGTGTGGCGTAATGGTTAGCGCATTTGACTTCTAATCAAAAGATTCCGGGTTCGAGTCCCGGCATGGGTTCCATGCGGCTTTAGCTCAGTTGGGAGAGCGTCAGACTGAAGATCTGAAGGTCCTGTGTTCGATCCACAGAAATCGCAAGCTTTTTGCTCCTAATGAAAAATTGATTTATGCAATGCAAGCATTGTACACCTAACTATGTTCGTTGCTTTTGAAAACAGTAACACAACCTCTCAGTCCAGAGTGTGTTAGCCAGTAAGGGGCAACGTAACGCGAGCAAAAGGGAAGACTTTGGCGTGATGAGGGCGTAAATTGATCGGAGGGAATCTAGGTATAAGGTGCATCTCGGACAAAGAAATTTATAGGAAAAACACAGAGATCATAGAAACTTAAAAGGGATGTTGCATGCTTGGGAGGAAGATGAAATGCAAGACTTGTGTCTCCAAATCAAGTTGATACTGTAGGACTCAGTGACATCAACAAGTCGTCAACTCATACTCGATTGATTTAAATACTACGTCTTGTAACTTGGCTCCAGCATAGACTCAATAAGACGCACAATAACTCGATCCCTATTCTGGCAGCAATGACCAAAGACTCGCAAAAATCTCGACTACAATGAGCACGAGGTGTTTGCACGTTAGAGCGCTGATACTTTTGCTCAAAAGGGCCGCTTTTTCGCCGTCACCCAATCGTAGTTCTCTTGCCTAAGCGACCATACGTCTCCTGTTATGCCGTATACAAAAGAAGAGGCTCGACAATATCACTCATTTTACCATAAATACACTGTAACTGATAGACTCTGATTCCCCATTGATATTGGGGCCATGTTTTCATGTATTTTTTGAGATCGTTACTTGCTGATTTCATTGACCCTTAGCCTGATCCAACCTTTGGCTTCGGTTTCACTCTCGGATCTCAAATTGAGAAGGCGTTACGATCTATAATTTACGCAGCAAATGCAATAGGCACTTAGAATTCTGAAATCCTCTCACAAGGCAAGCCAGCCCTTCAGCCTTCCTGGATCACAAGAGCCCACCAGTTGAAATAGAGAGCTTTCGTTTCACAACTCACATCTTGCACAGAGTGATCTCGAAAGATAGCTTATGTGTTGGTGATACGACGTCTTTGGAACTCGGAATTTGTGAAGAGCTATCATTTTGATGAAGGGCTGATCGGAACACTGACCCGGCAACTTCTTTGACAGAAATCCACGTGTAAAGAGGTTTGACACACAAGACCTTATTTTTAGGTTCAGGATATGATCGTGTCACGCGAAGGCATGAATTATTTGTGTGTTAAAGTCAATCGGTTCATTCGAAAGGAAGTTAAAAGACTTATTTGCCTTCCTTTATGGTTTTTTGAAAACTCAATTAGGCTTAACGTCCAGAGACAGGAAAATATGTTTACGAGCCTGGTCTGACGACAAAAATACGCAACGAGATGAAAATGACTTGTTCTCAACCAATACTTCAGCAAGTAAATCTCTTACATGTTAAAAGGAAGGGCGCTGAAATGAAGGAACCGAGGGGAGTTATGCGACTTCTTGAACTTAACATTAGCGCGTCTCCATCGAAGAGAGATTCTATGATTTTGACCGTGTAGCGAGACAATGTGGTACATCAATTATGAAAGAAGCCTCAGGTTCTTAGTTCATTTAGAATGAGTTAAACTGAGCTCATTGAGAAGCAGTAGCGACCAAAAATACATCTGACTCTACTGTTTACTCCGGGGGTGTTTTTGCAGTCCGCCAACTTTGCTTTCAAACTTAAGTTCAAAATAAATCAATTATAAGCCAGTCAAATTATTTTTTTGCGGATGAGCGCATTTTGAGACGTCAGATTTCTTACCAGAGCCTCCATAAGTACGTGCAATCTCACAGCTAGCCTTAAATCATTTGCTGAAACAGGTTTCTTGAAGTCAAGAAAATATACACTAAAGTAGGTATCAACACAAATTTTCGGTAGCTCAGCAACAGCCCGAGAACTGAAAGGGTCACGCCTAATAAAATGCACTTCTAGGCCACTTTCGCTTCTATCTCTACATGCAATTTTTTGACTTAGACAAGAGTGGATTCACGTAAGTCTTAAAAGAGAAAAATGGAATTTCTCTATTTAGGGAGCAAATGCAAAAGTCCACCTATATTTCATTTTGTGCGCCCTTGGAGTGGGCTGAAATATCATTGCACATGGTTGAGAGAACTTTCGTCGGCACCTGTGCTGAAAATTTCGTCGCGTGTTGATGGTCAGGGCTTTGCAATAGTTCTTTGCACAACCACGGCTAATTTTCGCCTGAAAATTACGCTTCTTCATTTTCGTTGAATACTCAGACGCTCCACAATGTGAATTTCCATGAAGTTCGCTGAAGTTTGTCACACTCTAGTGATGCCGGACATGTGGCCTTCAATGAAAATGATTGCCAACTAAATCCTTCAGGTTCTCTACTGAGGGAAAATATCTACTTTTCGAGATTTTATAAACGAAATTTCAAGTATCCCAAAGCCGCTCATGGATGTTTCCTTGATTAGCACCAGTGTTGCGCCTTGTCGTAATTTTTCGTCTTTCGTAATACGAAATATGACATCACCGTTGAAAAATACGATTACGAAAAACGATTTTTTATAACATCCCCACGTAATTGCCCAAGGCTTCGTAATACAAAGTTTGCTATCTTCTACAGACCTGTGACAGCAGGATTGCGTGGCAATCACGGTCGAATTATGCATTCGTAAAGAGCCGTTGCGCGGTTCAAGATAAGTTTTGAGTTCCAGCGCTGAGTACAAGCACCTGATATAGTGTTATACAAGCGCTGTACTCACAACAGATTATTTACAGCTACGACATAAATGAAAGCAATTAATTTAAGATAAGTTGTCGGTGATGTCGACCTGAGTGGGTAATACGATGTTATGCGGTGCGAAGAAGACATGGAGTTCAACGACCAGCTTATGC
>JAJLZY010000341.1:0-11934 GCA_030564885.1 Metschnikowia kofuensis (nom. inval.)
ATATACTTATATATCATTAAAAAGGGGGCGCGCACTGGGTGGGGGGGCTCCAGGCCCGTAATAACGTCGGGGGTTCGCTGGCTCTGTTACGACGGGGCGCTTGGTGTGTGTCTGGGAGTGTATTAAGGTTTTCTGTGTATAGTACATAGTTTTCGTCCGCCGACTACGGTCCGCGGTCCTTCAATACATATGTTTCTTTAAAAAAAAAAAAATGTATTGTTCAAAAAAAAAGTTGCTTTGCATCAATAGTTCGAGAAAAATCACAAACGCATCGTCCTTTTCTACAAACTTGATTGAAGTCGAGATTGAAAGGGATCTTTTATTTTTGAGAAAGGTTTCTTTTTTTAAAATTCTACCTCAATACGCTCTCAAGAGGAATGACGACCAACTACTAGACCATTTGAACTCGAGATTCGATTGAGCTGAGGTCCCCCCACAAGTCTCTCATGCGCATCGCTATACCTCACTCTTTCAAAGCATGTATCCTTGTGAGCACTTCCAGCCATTGTTTTTCTTCTTTTTCGCTGTGATTTCTTCCGAAAAGACACTTCGTTTGGCTATGCTGGTACATGCTTCTTGGCCTGATACACTTTCAATTTGAAATTTCTCTAGTTTGGCACATCCGCAGTTTTGTAGAGGGAAGTACAGAACAAGCTTTTCGTACGCCATATGCAAGCCTTTGTCAAGGTATGCATTTGACTTCGAATGTTCTGATGTATCGAAGCTGTGGAGATCTTCAAGAGTGATGAGAACGCCTGGAATGCTGATATGACTGAACAGCTCGCCTGCTAAAGATTCAAAATGAGCAGATGAGTCTTGGAAGACCTGGAGAACATCATGAAGAAACTTCAAGTACTCCCACATCCATTTTTCAACTTCAAGTACGTCAAGCTGTAATGCGGCTTTTTCTTCTTCTTGCAAATTCTTTGTCCGAGCCAACGCCGAAGTGATATCTCTTTCGAAATATATAAATCGGTCAAGCATCTCATATGTAGACTGCCAGTCTGTTTCGTTGTCTCTGACTAACGAGGAATACATACATCGAGCTTCTGGCTTGAATCTGCATTTCAAAAGCTCTTCGGCAAAGATATCTGCAAGAAGTGACTTGCAATTAATCTTGTCGATTATTGTGCGAATGAAGTTCGGTAAGGCTCTTGCTAGAATAGTCACATTTCCCAAATCTGGATTCTCGCTCTCGAGATTTTTCAAAGACGTCAAGAACTCAACCGAGCTCAGGGATCTGAAGAAAGTATAGTCTAGAATTGTCTCCGCACAAATATCCAAAACGTGTTGCACGCAGACCAATTCGCCTTTAGGTTTGGCAGTCTCAATATTATTTTTAAAATACGACGCAATCCTCATAAGTAACACTTTGTTTGCACCAGAAGCCTCTTTGATTTCGGATATGATACGATCTATCATCAAGGAGTTCAAGAGTAAGATAGATGGCTGCTTAATTGAGACCAATCCTGATATTTTCGCACCTTCGAAAGAAAGCTCAAGTGCAATGGCATAGTCTTTCTCTTTTTCATCCTCGCGTGTTTTGGGAGTAAACCCTAAGAACTTGTGGGTGATACTTAATTTTTTTTTATCAGCTGCGATGCATTCTGAATTCGAATTTCCAACAGTAATCATCTTTGAGTCTTTTTCACCAGACTCGGTCCAATTTTTGAATAGATTCACAATACGCAAACCGATGACCTCTCTCCTCGAAACTCTATCCAATGTCTTGAGATTAGTCCTCGAGTATGAATCTTCACGGTAATTCGAATACGCGTGCTTTGCCAATAGTTCGCGAATTATAGTGTTTTCGAGAGCTTTCGTTTCAAGAGCTCTTGCGTTGTAATTTGGATTCGCTTCTGTTCCATTGTAGACAAGACTCTTTGAGTGATTTAAAGCCGTTCGAGCAGAAAAGTCGTTAGATTTTCTGAGGTGCTTTGCTAGAGCTGTGTCCAATATAGAATCATCGAGATTTATCACCGTGTATTGTATTGCTTCATGAACTAGAGCTATTCTTGACAGCAAAATCTGCGCGTGCTCAGTCATAAAGTGTTGTTTTAAAAATATGTGCCTTGTGTTGTCATCGTGGATGAAAGTCAGGGCACACTCAGTGCACTTGGAAGAGCTTGTGATTTTGCAAGAGCCCGGCTTAGATCCTTCGCTTGCGTCATTATAAAGGCCAAACTGGAAAATAGACGTGAAGGGTGTGGTCTGTGAGTCGGGGCCAGAAAGCAAGGACGCCTCAGAGTTTGAGTTCGTGACACATAGGTCCGACATTTTGAAAAGAAAGCTTTGATGGGAACTTAACGATGAATAGAAGACGATGAAAAGAAGATGAGGAGAAGAAGATGAGGAAAAGAAGATGAGGAGAAGAAGATGAGGAGAAGAAGATGAGGAGAAGAAAAGTAGAAGTGGGTAAAGATTCTCTTAAAAAGACCAAAAGACTTTCATAAGCTAGAACGTGCTCATTGTTCAGTTTGGTCAATGAGATAATACAATCCATTGTTCGTAGAAACGAGCTTGGCCACGTGTTAAGTAAAATAGACGGCACTGGAGAACAATCAGTTTCTCAAATTTACTCTGACTCTCGATATTTCGTCATTCTCTATATGTTACAAATTATGAGTTAAGAGTATGTCTGTATTTGGCGCATTTACTACATAGATTTAAGTGACTTGTATATCAATTTATGACAGAAAAGAGCTGCCGCGCAAAACACTTTATTGAATGTTTGGCAAAGGCGAGTTCAGGAACTCACATGGATTTGTAAATTACAAATGCTCAACTGGTTTTGAACCTTTTACCGTCAGTTCGATAACTTGTAACCGGATTCAACTATAAAAGTATCTACATTGTCATTCCCTTTTGGCCTCGTCAAACAATCCTTGGGTATTTTTTTTGCATATATCAGCTGTATTTTTAGACCGAATACAATACTCGCTTCATGCTCAAACGATTTGATTGAATGGTTCCACAAAAATGCCATGCTTGATTGAGGGCCTCCACTAAAATGTCGAATACTTTCAGCTGTTTTCTTTTATCGTTGTAAGTTCACCACTTAATTTTTGTATGACCAACGTCGACGCGTAGGTATGAAGTACTGAGTTTAGGATTATTGGAGCTCCTGGGTGTGAAGGTGTTGACCACTTGCGAGGCGTGTTACTTTACTTTACTGGGCAACGGAGGAAATCTTATTTCATTGGACATTTTTTTAACAATGAGGCAAGGACTTGTCGATCTCTTCTCATAAACAAGGATTTGCGGTATTTTTAATTAATGCTCTTATTACTCGAGGTACACCTATAATGGAAAGACTCGTAGACTTTACGGACTTGTAAAAGATCAGGAAATCGAAGCCTCACATGAAGAACAGCTCTTCAAAGTACAAAAGACGTTATTGAACTATCTGGTATAACTTAAGAAATAATACATGAAAGAATTAGAAACCCGTACTGCCCAATGATAATAGAGAAAATCGTCAAGTAAGTGAAGAAAACACTGAAGGTTCATGGCATGAACATCGCATTCACAAAAGTTCACAAAACTCCATTTTCAAGCGGCCCGCTGACGAATTCACTCCGACTTCAAATATATCATGCAATCAATCCTAGAGCTATAAGGAGAGTTGAGTAAAATACCCCGAGTCTCGGTGAATCGCTAAACTCAAATTGTACCATCACAGAAAAGAAAAAAAATACAAAGCCGTGGCTCTTAATTTTCCAACGCAATTTCCCGTTGTTCTAAAAAGAGGTCTAAAAATCGTCACACGTGAGGAGCAGCGGGTCTGTGACACACATCATTTGTTTGATATCGTCGGCTATAGTGAACTCGGGCACGTCGTGCCACGGGCCGAAGGTCACGTGATCTGCGTCGTCTTCAGACTCGTCGCTTTCAGAACTGCCCTCTTCGTCATCATCTAGATTTTCCTCCTCATCTATCTCTTTGCTTTGAGTCTTCAAGCTGAGCTGCTCGACAAAATAAACGATCTCGTCCAAGCTGTTGTTGGGCCGATAAGTGGTGTTGGGGTTTGTATCTTGCTGAGTCACGTGATCCTCTTCGGGAACCTGACCATTTTCTTCGATTACTTTGCCAATTTCTTCAATTACTTGGCCATTTTCTTCCAGAGTACTATTATCTGTCTCATTCAAGTTATCCAGACGAGCCCCACTCTCAGTAACACTTTCTGAATCGAGTTCCCAGATCAACTCCTCCCAATCCTTCCAGTCTGGATCTTCGCCCTCTAGTATCTGGGTCTCCGAATTTTCAGCCGCCTCTTCATGTTCCTCTTCATCATTTTTTATTCTGTTTTCTTCCTCTGCTTCATTATTCTCCCAGATAATGTCCTCTTTGTCAATTCTCTTTTTAATGATTTCTCTTGCATCATTTTTGTGCTCATCATTTCTCTCTCCAATAATTTTGTCCCCATCAGATTCCCCCCACTCACTTGCATTCCAGTCTGGGGCCGGCCAGTCCGGGGCCGGCCAGGCCTGCGCGGCCCACGCGTCACGTGACCCGGCCTCCACCGCGCGCCACCGCCAGTCCCACATCCTGTACTCGGTGGCGCTGCTCAAGATCTGCAAAGTCTGGCCCTCGGTCGCGTCACATGCAAACTCCATCTGCTGGTCGCCCGTCAACTGGATCTCCGACGTCACAGTCATAGATGTCCGGAGCCACGGGAACCCGAGAAACCCAAACGACACGCCGCCAGACACAGACGCAAACAAGCGGCCCGTTTGCACGTGCGACTTTGCCCCGCCGTCGCCGTGGACTGCAGACAAGCACAGCGACTCCGGCTTCACGCGCTCGCCCGTGGCCTCGAGCTGCCCGAACTGGAGCTGGACCCATTCCTGGTCGGGCGCGAACCCGAACTTGTGGCCCTGGAGCTTTAGTGTTTTCACGTGGATCACGAGGGTGGGCGAGTCCAGGCACAAAAACACGCTGCGGGGGTTTTCAAGGGCGCTGGCGGTGAGCCGGGAACAGTCCCAGTAATGGGATTTGGCCATCGAATTGGCCAGAAAATGGGCCAGGTTCTGAAGTTCTGGAGGGTCCATGGGATTTAGTGGGTCCATAGGATTTAGTGGGTCCATAGAATTTAGTTGATCCAGGGAGCCCAGGGAGCCAAGAACAGGTGTCGCGGAGAGGGCAAGTAGGGCCAATACGAGGGTGGGGGGCTTTAGGGCGAGGGGCTTTAGGGCGAGAAATATCAGGGCGAGAAAATTCGGAGTGCAAAGACCCAGGGCGAGCGGATTTGGGGCTAGGATATCTGGGGCGAGCGGGCCGGGTGAGCCAACTGGGCGAAAACAATTAAGAGCGTGCGAGAGCATGCTAGGTGGTGATATATGTGGTAACCGGGTGAAAGAATCTTATATCTGAAGCACAGTTCTCGTTATAGAAGTTGCGGATCAGTAAATAAAAATGCTTTGAATATATATGCGGCTTTTATATCTTTTTTTCTCGTCGGCTGGGTGGTTTTGCCGAGAGTATTGTGAATGTTTTTGCAGTCTGGAAGCAAGGCACAACTTCTGGGAAAAGCGACTAGAAGAGGTGGGCCGCGCGCTTAGACTTAGGGCCGACTGTATTTTTCGCGCAGCGCAAAGTTTTTAAGTAGATGCAAAAGCTTAGAAGTGGTTTTCACGGAAAATGGGCACAGGTTAAAGCATGAAAAGAGAAGAGGTAATGAATTGGGACTTTTCAGAACTTTGTATTTATTTTTCTCTCAGTCAAGCCTAACACCAGCTGTTTCTTCGTAGAGCTTTCTTTTTTTTCTTTTTGGTGAGTGATAAAATGTCAATAAGTAATTACTAGTTGGTGTGGCGTCGCAACACCTTTGCTGGCTGCCTGGCCCTAGGTTTCAACATCTACTATACTTTTTTCTTGGATGCTCCTGGACGGATGTTTGAGGCCCACGATGCAACTTTTTTCCCACCGGCTATCTTTAAATCAAAAAAACTTCTGATTTCTCTTTTCTGCCTACATGCCCTCTTTTATTTTATCAAAGCCTATCTTGTGCATTATGAAAGTTTCTGCTGAACCCCGATCGGCTGGTTCCCTCGTAATTTGTTTCACACAGGTTTTTCTGGCTAGAGCACTTAATTTTTTTTTTTCTGCTTCTTTTTCACTATTCGAAATCTCGCATGCTGATAATTAATTTCAGACTAAGTCAGTATTAATTATTCTCAGATTTTTCTGACTTTTGTACCCGTCTATTTTGGAAGATTCGGACACTTTCGAGATATCAACAATTCTTCCATGAGACGAGTTGCCTTCCGCGAGTAACTTTTCCGCTATAAAAGGTGTATCTCACGGTCTCTAAAGTTAAAGGCCAAGTTTCTTCTCGATTAATGCGAGGAACCTTTTGTATGCTGAAAATTATAGCATTTGTTCAAAATGTGCAGTTGGCCTGACTATCAATTTTTTAACGAAACATCATATTTTAGGAAGCCGCGGAGACTTGTCCAGTAGTGTAGCTTGTGCGTGCCGGAGCAGTAGGAAATCAGAACAATCTTTCTTTAACCACAATTCAAGTTCAAAAAAAAAAAAAAAAAAATAAAAACCTTATTCTTCTGGAGCATACTCAACAGTGTCTCCTGAAATGTTCGCCTCAAAATAAAATTCAATTCAAGGATATGAACCTTCTATCTCTACCCTAAACTTATCGTGTGCCATGTTCAAAACCATTGCGCCTATATCCTGGAAATCCTCAGTTCCCTCACGCTAATTATTGAGTTGAGGAATCCAATTTGAACAGATTGGTCAAGTAATATGAATAAAAGGACGGAGGAAAATCACTAGGCTAATTCCGTTCAAGCCGCTTTTAAACTCGATGAAAAAAACTGCAATCTTGTCGCCTTTGTTTTTTGCTGTTTTCTACTCCTATTTCTTACCTTTTCTTTTTTTTTCCTCCTTCATTTCTCTCGTTTATAGTCATGCCCGGTTTTAAAGCCAGGTCTTGGCACCCCGATTTATGGTCTGCGCACGCCCGCGCACGAGGTCCCAAAACTTTCACTCCTCACCAGGACATCAACCTCCGCCTTCTAGTCAGCGACAATCCCATCAACACATCAGCCTTTTCCCGTTCATTTTCCATACACACGTTACTGTGTGCACGATTCTGAACAGATCACAGAAAAAAACACGGAAAAAGCTCAATTTTCAGACCCGCAGGCCCAAAAATGTCTTCCTCAGAAGAACCAGCCGCCCTTGCGGGCGCCAAAAGACCCCATCCAGACGACACAAATCCTCCCGTAAAACAGGAAGTCAAAAGCGAAGGCGCGCTGCAACTGGGCCCGGTTTCTGACAGCGATAACTCCGAGGACGAAGCTGAAAGTGCCGACACAAAAGAACTAGCCGCCGAGACTTCCAGTGGCCAGCAAAGTGCCAATTCTGGTGCTGACTCGGGCACAAATCCAGCAGGAGATGATTCCCAAGGAGAAGAGGACAACGACGATGACCAGGATGATGAAGAAGATGAAGACGAAGAAGAAGACGACGATGTAGGAGTTTCTCGTCAGGCTAAGCGCCGGCGGGCCAACCAGTTCCTCGATATCGAGGCCGAGGTCGACGACGAGGAGGAGGACGAAATGGACGAAGACGACGAGGAGGCCGAGCTTTTGCGCGAGCAATTTATCTCGGACGATCACCCTGAAAAAGACGTTGCTTTGCCAGGTGCCACTGACGACAGACTTCATAGGGAATACGACCAGCGGCGGCAAAAGGCCGAGGATCAGGATGCTGAACAGTTGGCAGAGACCTTGAAACAACGGTACAGGAAGACTCACACCGTCTACAGGGGTGATACGGCTGCCAGTGGGACCGTATCTCAAAAGCTTCTCATGCCTTCGATCAATGACCCAGCGATCTTCGCCATCAGGTGTACACCAGGCCGTGAAAAGGACTTGGTCCGTAAGCTCTACGAGAAAAAGCGCACGTTGGCTCGCCAAGGTAAGCCGCTCGCGCTCTTGTCCGTCTTCCAGAGAGACGCTTTCAAAGGATACATCTACATCGAGGCCAAGAAGCCCGAGGCAATCCAACAGGCTCTCACAGGTATGGTCAATGTGTATGCCAACCAGCGAATCATTGTTCCAGTGAGCGAGTACCCTGACTTGCTTAAGCAGGTCAAGTCCTCAGACGTAGAAATTGTACCTGGCATCTACGTGCGTATCACCCGTGGTAAATACAAGGGCGACTTGGCCATCGTGGACAATCTATCCGAGAATGGCCTCGAGGTGCGTTGTAAGTTAGTTCCGCGCTTGGACTATGGCAAAAACGACGACATTACTCCGGACGGAAAGAGAATCAGGCTGAAGATCAGGCCCATCCCTAGACTTTTCAGCGAGCAAGAGGCCCGTACATATGACTCAGACTATTTGCAGCCGGGCCGTGGTCCTCGTTCCTACGTGTACAGAGGCGAAGAGTTCAACGAAGGATTTCTTTATAAGGACTTCAAGTTGCAATTCATTCAGACGAAAGACGTGCACCCAAGCTTAGAGGAGTTGGATAGGTTCCAAACTGGCGCCACTGAGGAAGACGGCTTGGACCTTGCCGTGGTTGCTGCCTCGTTGAAGAATAGCAAGTCGACCGACGGCAGCCGCTCAAGCGCATTCCAGCCTGGTGACAACGTCGAGATCCGCCGTGGTGAGCAAGCGAAAACCACTGGACGCGTCACAGGTGTATCTTTGAATGAGGTCACGATTATTGTCACGGATGCCGGTGACAGACAATTGGTCAACCAGGAGTTGACTGTGACGGCAAGCGATTTGAGAAAAGTCTTCTCGCTTGGTGACCACGTAAAGGTTGTCGGTGGTAAACATACGGATCAAACAGGTTTGGTAATCAAAATTGATGGCGAGTCCGTCGTTTTGTTGAGTGATCAGACCAAGGAGGATGTACGTGTGTTTGCGAACTATCTTATTAAGGCCACCGATTCCTCGACCAGTGTTGACATGGTCAACAGCAAGTACGAGATCAAGGACTTGGTGCAGCTAAATGCCTCCACTTTTGGTGTCATTGTGAAAGCTGAGACAGGTTTCTATGGAGTGCTCACATCTGATGGCCGTGTAGTGGACGTCAAGCCCACCGGTATTGCCTCTAAACTCAAGCTATCGAGAAGAGAACAAGTGGCCACTGACAAAAATGGACTGACCATCAATGTTGGCGATTCAGTTAAAGAGGCAGGTGGCGACAAGCGTAAAGAGGGAACAATTTTGCACATTCACAAGAATGTTTTGTTCATCGAGTCGCATGAGCTTAATGAAAATTTGGGTGTCTTTGTCACCAGCGCGCTCAATGTGAATACTGTGTCAACCAAAAACTCAATGATTTCCAAAACTCTAGGCCCAGACTTGAGTCGCATGAATCCAAACTTGAAGCTTGCACCAATGGCCGCACCAGGCTCAAAGATGCGCAGTGGCGGCCGTGACAAGTTGATCTACAAAGACGTTGTTATCAATAGCGGGAACCATAAGGGTCTTATGGGTAAGGTGGTTGAGACTGATGACATCGACGCAAGAATTGAATTGCACACAAAATCGAAAAAGGTGAAGGTCAATAAGACCAAGTTGAGTGTTCTCATTCGCGGCGAAAGTATTCCATATTTGCGCTTTATTGGTGCAAACGACGGTGGCCCACGCTCAGCTTCTGGCCCTGCTCTTTCTCTGGCGCCCGCATTCTCTTCTGGAGCAAGATCGGCTTGGGGAGGAG
Source organism: Metschnikowia kofuensis (nom. inval.) (assembly GCA_030564885.1). Classification (NCBI taxonomy): domain Eukaryota; kingdom Fungi; phylum Ascomycota; class Pichiomycetes; order Serinales; family Metschnikowiaceae; genus Metschnikowia; species Metschnikowia kofuensis (nom. inval.). The sequence goes on from JAJLZY010000341.1 coordinate 9,700, forward strand.
CAACACCCTCTGTGAATGGATGTGCCGCGTCAAGTTGGGGTGGAAAAACACCTTCTGCTGTTGGCGGTGGCGCTTCGACGTGGGGCTCAAGTGGCGGTACGTCTTCTTGGGGCTCTGGAGGGGCATCTACATGGGGGAGTAGCAACGGCGGAGGAGCTTCATCATGGGGTTTTGGTGGTAACGGTGGTGGTGGTTCCGCCTGGGGTGGCAACGGCAATGGCGGCGGCGGGAACTCTACGTGGGGTTCCAGCGCAACGACTGGAGGCAATTCTACTTGGGGCTCCAATCAGAAGAGTGGCGGCAACTCCACGTGGGGTTCCAACCAGAAAAGCGGGGGAAGCTCCGCGTGGGGTAGCAGTAAAGGCGGAAGTTCTGCTTGGGGTAAATCTGGTAGATCATCTGCTTGGGGGAACCAGACAGGCGGTGACTCTACGTGGGGGCTGAACAGTGGCGGTGGTGACTCGTCTGCGTGGGGCAGTAACTCGGGCGAGAGTTCAGGTTGGCGTAAGAGTGGGGGCTCCTCAGCGTGGGGCAACAAGTAAAAGCTTTAATGTACAATATAGTAAAAGATACGAAGAAATTGCAAATTCAGTTGATGTCGAGATTCAAGTATGTAGAGTTCTCGTGGTTGATTGATTTAGGTGAAGTGATTAAGGTGAAGTGATTTTATCGACCGCGGTGCTTCGAGTGAAAAATCGACACGTTGTTTATATACATATTAATTGCACCTTTGTAAGGTTCACAAATCAGCGTCGCATCTGACATCTTACCGTTTAGGTCTAACGCCAAAGCCTATTTAATAGATCTTCCAAAAAAAACAAGTCTCGCTCACAAAGCATGATTTGAAAAGCTAGATTCATAATCTTGGACTGTGGAAACTGTGCGCTCCTAGTGTCAATTACCTTGAAGATAGATAAGAATATGACCGAAGACCGGCGACCTGATCAAAGAAGCTTTCATGGCCATTTCAAGGCCTAAAACCATAAAAAAAATAATGAGAGAGAAACTTTCAAAATCTCATTGAGAGTTGAGACCTCCGAGCATAAAGCGATTGTCTTTGAGGCTTCTGAGTCGAAGTCAAAAATACTTAATGTTTTTCTTGCCAATAATAATACTCTTCTTGATCAAAAAAGATATGCGGTTTTTAGATGTCAACGCAGTTAGTGTTAGTCGCCCAAGACTTTTCTGCTTAAAAGAGCCCAAAAGAGAAAACCAGGATTGATATACCTCAATGGATTCACTCTCGCAGAAGAGGAAGTTTTGGTAACGTTTCGTTTCAGAAATAGCATTCTTTCAATGTGAATTATAGCCCTTTTTTTTTCTCGCTCTTTGATGCTTTGCTCCTTATCCTCTCAATAGCCTCTGAAAGTTAATTCCTAAATTCTCTTTTCGATCGTGCCCCAGCTCTTTGCCCCGTAAACTTGACCCTCACATTTCACCTTAATCTCTCCTTTGAGGCCTGACCTCAGAGGCCTCCTATCCCCATTTCCCATGCTCGTGTTTCCATCCCATAATGAACACTCCCTTTTACACAACACCATCAGACCATATTTTCACACCCCGGACAGTTATGAAGAAACTCGTGCACAAACACGTCACAGTCTATGCAAAAATCATGGCGGCACTTCCCGCAGCGAAACCGCGAGCTGGTGGCGGCTTTTGGGGGTCCTTTATCCCCCACTTTGGCCCCTGCTTTTGCCCCCACTTTAGCCCCGACTGTTGACCCCCTGTTCGACTCGGTCTGGGCCCCTATTTCTGCAACACCCTCGGGAAACCGGAGGAGGCATCCGTAGCAGTGTGAGCTCTCGTAAGAGTCCGCCACAGGCACGTCTGTGTATGCCGCAAGAGGTACCAAATGATGGTACAGCCTTGCCAAGTGTGTAGACAAAATCAACATGAGGCCGCAAACAGGACACACGGACGGGAGGCTGCAGACCTTGCTCCGGCACTGCGGACATATATACCCGGCCTGAGACGCCAGCTTGGCCAGCAGAGAAGCGGCTGTTTGTACAGAAACTGCCTCCTTCAGGTCAGTGGAGTCGAGAGTGGGATGGCACGCACAAAGATGCGGGAAATTAGCCGCCAGCAGCAGCCCCAGGTGCCGCAGCGGGAATCCCATGCGGATCAAAGGCACGCCATCTTTTTCCTCATGCACGGCCTCTGCAGACAGTTTGGTCACGGCTAGCGGCTCAACACAGTCCATGAGTAGCTCCTTGAAGTGCGTCTCGTGCATGA
>JAJLZY010000342.1:0-11905 GCA_030564885.1 Metschnikowia kofuensis (nom. inval.)
AGACAAAATCATAACAACAATACATTATAGCTCTTTTACCTAAAATTCATTCATCATGAACATATAACAAATTCTTGCTACATAGGAGGGATGTAGGGTCAGGCCGCATCGAAACACATAGCTCTGATGAATAGTATCGAATAAAGTGGAGGCAAGGTGCACGGCGTGGTGTTAATATAGATGTGCCTGAGCTGACAATCGACCACGACAATAGGTACACACCCCACTGGTGATACCTAAGATACGAGATCTTTGAGGTAAACTGTCTTGTAAGCAACTTTCTTCACAAGATACTTGTTCGTCTTTTTGGGCTCCGACTTGTTCATGCGTTTCGAGAAAGAAAAAGAACATTTGCTAGAAATATTTGTTATAGTCGACACATTGTCATGAGCATCGATGGGCTTCAGAAAGACAGACGCTGAATAACCAGACGGAGCCGAAGTTCCACGAATATCCATAGAGGAAATCCTCGTACAAGAGGATATAGTTGGTGCTATCGAACTTGTTGCAGTAGACCTCCTAGTATACTTTTCCATTGTACGTGTTTGACTTGAAGTCCTCGATCTTGAAATAGGTTTCAGAGTCAAGCTTGGCAGCGAGGTCAGTGAGCCACCGAAAAGCCCACGGATGATTGAGCGAAAGGATGTTTTCTTTGTCTTGGTCAGCGGCTGGCTCATAGCATCTATGCGCTGATCGTAAGCAACTGACAAGCCGGGTGCCTGTGAGCGGCTCTCGCCGAAAATTTGACTTGTTTGCTTTAAAGGCAACGAGCATGAGCTACGCGTAGGGACACGAAAAGCTCTAGAAGCTGATCCGTTCTGGGATTCCGATGGAGATATCTGCAGCCTTTGAAATTCATTTGGCTCTGAAGCTATCATATCCTTTTTAAGAATAAAGCTGCTTTTCATGAAGCCTGTGGAAGCACGTTGTCCAGTCTTTTTGGAGGAGAAAGACGGCACTGAGCTCAGAAGTCTGACGTGAGCATATGGTTTTGGGAGTTCATTAGCTTGACTTTGGTGGCAGTAGTCACCAATGTTATGCCCGTAGGCTTTCTCAGCGAATCTAGAGTAGCCAGAGGCAGATGATATCAGTGACTTGTGATCGAGATTCTGCAAAGATAGATCCGAGAACTCCGACGAAGACGTATCCTCAGATTGTCTCCCGTCATCAACGTCAGAGGAAGAGGCATTGAGTGAGGAATAGCTTGACTTGCCATCATCATCCTCAGATTCTGCAATAGGATCCAATGCAGCAATTCCAAAGCTACTCGGATCGAACACCAGAGGGCGTGGCTCGCAAGATTTGCCAAAGTCGATACTATCTTCGTCGAGTTCACTTCGATTGTGGGATTTCGTGTCCCGCCCTGCGCCAGCGCAGGGGACATCAGCAAGAATAGACAGCTCCAATTGGGAGCCCAAATCGGAAGGCATACGCCTGTGAGAAAATTTGCGTCGGGGATCGAAGCTTCTACTGTCCGTTGAATTATCAAATAGTTCAAGATTGGCTTGTCTTGTCTTTGATATCTCTGAATGGGAGATAATACATCTCCTTTGCGACCTCGGTGGAATGTCGCAATCATCAGCCTTTGATGAAGTCGGAAACATGGATGGTGATGCGATCGAAGCAGGAGCATGAGGAGCATTAGTATTTGAAGATGAAGATGCGTTTATATTGACGCTTCTGCGAAATCCTCTGTATTTGTCATTGCTTTCGAGGTCTATGTTCATACTTGCTTGCTTGTTATCAACAGCGTTACAGCTCAATAATTTGAGCTGCGGCGAAGCAAAAGACTTGCAATTTAGTGGCTGAATCTCATCTTCGACCGAAGACAGGGACTGGTTTGTGTCGCTTGTTACCGAGTCAATATCGGAAGCACTGGTTTGCAAAATAGAGTTTGCGAGATAAATGAATATTTTGATCCACAAAGCCTCCAAACTCGCGTGGAAGTACTCACCTCCTAAAGTTTGACGTAACGTTACGATCAAAACAGACCCCAAGGGCTCTAAATAGACATCCCCAAACTCAACAACGCTTGGATTTTCCTGAATGAAAGCTCTCATGCACTCATCAAGCACAGGAATTTTATCCAAATACATCATTATTAGGTCAAACATTTCTGTCAAGAGATCTTTCTGCTTTTTTAACACGGCTGGCTTATCAAAAAATGACTTGACCTTGGAGTCAGAAGCCATAACATTCTGAAACAAAGATCCAACAAAGTCTTCATGATTGAAGTGATTGAGAGCTAAAACATCAGCCCAGGAGCTTCTTACGCTGATTTGATCAGCAGCAGATAAGAGTAATGCCGACATGTAGATCAGAACGTGGCAAAGGGGACTCAGAGTTGATAATTCGTTTAAGTAATCGAGCCAGTACTCTTCCAAGGTAAGTGGCAGATCAGCAAATGACCATAGATTTATAAGGCTGCGCAGGAACTGATATTATTCCGCTTCAGGATAAGAAGGCGCTCTTGAATTAATTTTTCCATTGTAAAAATTACTAGTCTGGGGTACAGCATCTTGACTCTCAGACGAGCCTCTTGATTATGCCTAGATCAGGAATCGCTCATTCGCACGGTGCGCAGGTCTGAGCTTGTCATTTACCTCATTGGGTAATAATTGCTACATTCCCTTTACAGGAGCTTCATGTTTTCGGATCTAATTTCTTTACCAAGATTGACTGGGTTTCAAAGCAAAAATACACGAGGAGTTATTCGAGAAGGTAGCGGCGCTAAAGTCTTTCCAGCAAATTTTATAACTACGAAACTATGAACGCACAACGATGAAATGGCTTGTCTTACCGCGATTCTCAAAATTAGTCTAGTCTGGATAATATGCCCGATTTTTTTTTGATCTTACTAGAACGCATTCACTTAGATGACGGAGGATCATTTAGAAACGGGGACTCCACTTACTAAACTACTGGTTTGTTTCATGTATTTGTGACACTTATTTTGCTTTAACTCTGGCCGGTCTCTAAAAGGACTTTGTTACAGCTCTTTGGCCGAATAAAGGGAATGAAAACTATCCTCAGATTTCAAACGCAAGAGACCAGGCTGATGGGTTGCCGCAACCCTATTTAGAGCTACATTATTTTTGTCAAGAGGATCGACAGGACACTCTTCTGTCGGCCCGTCTACCCAATTTTCGGCTTTTTCCAATTGCTCGTTGAAAACATTGGTGAGACGACCGATCATATCCAAAGATTCTCTCGCGAAGGATATGGCCTGATTGGGAGCCTTTTGAGCCCCTGGAACATTCTGAGTAACTTGCTTGGGTAGACTCAAAATTATTTCACGAATGGTTTTCTTTAGCTTCACGTCGTCATTGGGATAGCCATTGAGATCGTCACTTGGGTTTAGAGAGCTGGGACGAAAATTGGAAATAACATGAACGATTTTCTTCACTGTCGCCACAATTTCATTGTTAGTCTCAAAGGTTTTTTCCGGGCCATTTGTAGACGTGGGAGTTATCTCGCTTGAGGAAAATTCAGGCGTCTGAGAATTTATCGCAGCAGGGTAAGCAGGGACTGGAGACTCCTTCTTCACGAAGATTTTATTTCCATCAGACTCCTTGATCTTGGCTTGTAGATCGACAACCTTGGAGCTGATGTTTTCATTTGCGAGTTTCAAGATGTGTAAGCAGAACTTGATGCGCTTTTTGATCTCGTGTTTCTCCTGCCCTTTGTTCACCCTCCTCTTTTTCTTGATGCGTGCCCGCTCTTCAAGCCTGGCTTGATGCTTGCTATTTAAGTTCACTTCTATCTTATTGAAAACTGGCATAGCAGCCTTTTCGACTATACCTGCCGCATAGTTGAATGTAGCATAATTTCTTTTCGAGGTTTCATAGTATCTCACTGCATTGGTAACCAAGGGAAGCTTGGATATAGTATTGACTCGTTTGACAATGGGATGGATTTGGCGGCGCATTTCCTGTAGAGATGTTGAGGATAAGGGCGATGCTATTTGCAGAGACATGGAATTCTCTTCTTGAAACGATGGGGTAGGAGACACTGAGTTTGTAAGCCTGGTTAAGGCCTCGGCAGCAAATACTAGATCTTGATCTGTATCATCTGGTTTGACGCTGGAGTCCAAAAGAGGGGACGGAGCCTCAGAGCTTGTCGTAGGCTCCGTCTGTAAACTCTCGGACAACTTTCTTTTCACTTGTTTAGATTGCAGCATCAAATGTTCACGTGCGCAATTTTTGGGAAGTTGAGGGCCACTTGTTTCGATCAAATATACTATACTTTGATTCAATAAATGATGAATTGGACCAGCTCCGTCAAGGTTCTTGTGCCCTAAAGTATGTTCAAAAGAGTTGGACTCAGAGGGTACGAGGCAGCTCGGGGTAACCTCTCACTCCACCTATCCCGATCATGTGAAAAGTGGACTCTGCGAGGAAGCTCACTATTCAACCCCCGAGCTAAGAAAAATGAAAAAAAAAAAAAAAGAACATCCGTGCATTCGCGTCCAAACCGTCGAAGTAAACGACGTAAACGAACAGAGTGTCCACTTCAAAAGTCCATCTTTGTCCTAAATAATCATTAAATTAGACTTTGCTTGCCTCAATACAGAATCAGAGTAACCAAGATGAACAGTACGTATGTTTTGAATCCACGCTCGGCCTTTTTCGAATTTTTAACTAACCAAAAAAAGCCACCTTTGCGCAAATTGATTTACATAAACTTGAAAAACCGCAAAACATAGAAAATGTCAAACCTGGCTCCGAAAGGAGATCGAGTGTTGAAATGTTCTAAATGACAGTAGCAGAAGTTTCATGATACATGGAAGATTTCGATAACGAGTTCTATTATCGACGAAATGAAATATTAAAAGGAGGAAATAGAACCCCAAGTTCCACCCCGTAAAGGATACGTCTCAGTCTGGCTGGCCTGGATATTTGCTGGTGCCATTACGCCAAACAATGCAAATAGAAGCTCAAGCCAACGTCAGAGCTGGCAGAATCAGAGCTGGCCGAATCAGAGTTGTCCGAATCAGAGTTGGCCGAATCAGACCTCCAGTCAGGACGACACCTCTGAAATTTCTCAAGTGAAACAACTTCCTCGCTGGGATCTAGTGTCTCTCAATTACTAAGTACTGTTGCGAGCGCAAACAATACCAGCATCTTGAGTCATCCTGACCTTCTGTCAAGATTAGATGATGAGTCTGAAGTAATGTCGGATGGCGATATTCCTGGCCTGACGTATGACAGCAATATTTCCTCTGATCCCATGGCTGCTCAATCTGCCATGTGCATGATAGATCGTGGGACTGGTGGGAATGAAGGCATTATCGAAGGGGTTGAACTTCTCAGCGAGCTTCTTGAGGAATGTGATACTCATACACAATATATCCAAATGGGTTGGGGCGATTTCGTTTTGAGTCAAGGACAAAGAAACCGGCCTCTTCAGATACCCAAACGCTTTTTCGACCAACATGTAGCTGCTCAAGAGAAAGTGACCGGGGAAAAATACACGAGAATAATGCTAGAGGCGACTATGGTGGACACAATAAAAGATATGTGTCGTCATGTTCATCAGTTGAAGTCTCTAGAGGCATTGGCGAAGTACGTCAGATCAGCAAGAGGCTCATCAAAATGAGATATACTTGATCTGAGAAATCCTAATGCCAAACAAAGTTACTAAAAAGCTTGGTCCTTCTCGAACATAGCGTTTCTTTCAATGGCCTGATTGAGTTTCTCTCGACCTCAACCTCCATCTAAGAATCTACATCACGTGGGAAAATCGTTGCTTGAGTCAATTTTTGACCCCATTCAAGCTTTCTTCAAGTTTGCGCTTAGCAATCTCCGAGCGATTTTCAAAAAATCCTTCGATAAATCAAGCAAACTCTCATGATAATGCAAATGTGTTGTACCTCATTAAAAAAGACGGCGCAAAATAAAACGATTGAAAAAAAAATACCCTATTTGGGACGCTTTCGCACTAAATATCGCTTGCACCTTCCTTTTTTAACAGTTACCGGGGGCTTTTCGGCAGTCCCCCTCTGCGACGAGAAGACTAATCTGAGCAACATGACCTTCCGAAAGGAGGGCATTTTGCGACTTCCGACTCATTTCCGACCTGATTTAACCTTAGGATGTACTGATTTATCCTTAGGGAACCTTAGGCTGTACTGTCTGTAAAAGGTGATATGTTGAGGTCTTTTATCCCACGCCCCTCTGCGAGCATAGCCAGCGCGCCTGACTACGCTGAGCACCCCTACCTCATATATTTGGTTGTGAGCTCTCACGATGCCGTCGCAATCACATATCGAATAAAACATGTAAAACGATAATTTGATCTCATTAATACTCTGAGGCCAGGGTCCGAGTGGTATTTTCCTGCCATCTAATAGGATCCTGACTCGCAAATATTTGCGAGACGAGTGTAGCCGAAAAAAGAGCGCGGGGGTCAACTTCTCCTGCTTGGCACGGTAAGAGAAGCGTCTATGTATGTAGGGCAGTTGTGCAATCCATCAAGAATTACTAAGCTTACTAGATCGATTCTCGCGAAGATGAAACAAACTCTAGTTTCTGACAATCGTAAAGGTGCGAATCTATGGAGATCTAAAAAGGCGAGAGCATCAGCACATGCGTCCGTGCCTTATGTGAAGTTCTGGTGCAGTTCTTACCATCACTGATAAAACGCACGCCATGCGTCTCCAGCCTCGAAAGCCAAATCCACCCTTTATTCGCAACAAAAACACGACGCTTCTTTTCATTGTTGGAAGCTTCTCGAAGAAAAAAGCTTTGGTCATCGTAATGAGATAAAAGAGGACCACTCTTCTTGAGTTTCATTTTTGAAATGATATAAGCCTTCATCTGTGCCCGTCCTATCTCAGTTGTTATATTGAACGAAGGTTTAGTATCCGACTTCGCTCTTGGGGACTCTCTGATGGACCGCTCTTTTGAGGATTTTGCTCGGACAGCTGAAATCGCTTCCTCGCTGCTGAGTTCCTGGAGCGGCTGATCTGTTTCGACTTTATCACATTCCTCAATCTGTATGGGAGAAGTTTCAGGAAAGCGATCGCGATCAGTTACATGGAATGAAGTACCATCAACTGAGGTGCCAGCTGTTCTCGAAATTGCCGCGTCTCTGCAATGCAGTAAATCTGGAATGATGCCCACGAGCCTCTCCGCATCGTCGTTACTCAGTTTAGAGCTACTATCTTCGCACTCATGTCCGCAAACTACATGTGTGTCGTAGTCGCTAAATTCGCAGGCACAGTCATAAGCCAACTCTTTTAGGTCTTTTCGACGAACGGATGGCTCCGATGATTTGTTCATTTTGCTCAATGACCTTGCTCGTTTGGTAAGAGATGCCACATTCGTGGTGACTTCTTTACTCAATCTATCTTCGGAGTTTTCCGCGCCAAAAGAGCATTTCGCAGCCAAAATAGCTGTTGATAGAATAGTGCGCACACTCGCCGCAAGCACGCTGTTTGCCTCGTTGCTCGTCGCATTTGAATTGATCTTTGAATTTACAACCCTAAGCCAGTTGGTCAATGCAGATATAGAAAGGTCATAAGATTGCACGGAAGAATTCAAGAAAACGGTTATTTCACTGCATAACTTCACTATTGTCGGGCCGGTTGAGCGGAGAACCAAGAATATAATCATCGCTGTTTGCAACCATGTGCACCAAGATTCTACCGCAGACTCTTTCTCTATGCCAGCATTCCGCAAGGGACATGTGGACTTAGTATTTATCAATTCAGCGACGAAGAAGCATTGCTGGACATCGAGAATGAACAGCAAATCTTGTAATTGACGAGACTCGGCCCGTTGAAGGCAACCTTCCACAAGTTGGTACGCTAGATCGGAAAATTTTGATCGGACCAGAGATAAAAGTGTTGGCCCAAACCTCATCCAACAGGCATTCATTGTCTGTGTGTCCGAGCAAGCCACAAGGCTAGCAAAATGATCAGATGTATCGAGCAAAATTGCCTCATTGAAGCTCCGAAAAATACACCACAATGCGGCTAATGTCAACAAAGCGCAAAATATTGAGATGGCATTGACCATTATCGGGTAAATCCAAATTTATGCTGATGTGAGTAGTGACTTACCTATCTGATTGGAAGTCTTAGTTGATTGGCTCACTCGAAGATGGAGCGTAAGGTCCAGTTTGTGAGGGGAATAAAAAGTATTTGAAATCTCGCAGATCGAGACACAAACTACTACTAAATGTGACAGGCGCGAAAAAGTGCAGATATTATTGACTCTCGACTTCTAAGCACGAACACTCGAGGCGAGAGAAAGTAGATTTTACGCTTTCCAGAACTGATCATCCTTGATTTTCACAAATAGATTTGTTTTCTTGCGCTCGATTTTATCAAAAGAAACGATCGATCAAGGTGACATCTGAGCATGACAAAGTCGAGCAATTTCAGCTTTTGATATCAAGATGAGAAACGACTAAACAGATTTACCTACACAAGAACAGTCTAAATTGACTTCAAATACCACATGCATTTAGCTTGACTATCGGAGAGAAATATTTGCACCATCCATCAAGGACATGGTTAAGTGCTTTTTCAATCTGGGAGTAAAATCTGCATCGAATGACTCAATCTTTTCGAAAGTCTGCAAGAGACGTACAATAACGTAGGAAGCAGTCGTGAGAGCAAATTGCTGACCCAAGCATATACGAGGACCTCCGTTGAAGGGAAGAAAAGCCCATGCATTTTTCTTTACAAATGACTCACCCCATCTTTCGGGTCTGAATACATGTGCATCTTCACCGTAGAAGTATTCATCTCTGTGGAGGGAGTAGACTGAGTAGAAGACAGGTGTATGCTTTTCAACAAAAATCGGGGACGTTCCCAAAGGCCCGCACCCATGAGGCAAAGTCGTGTTCTTGGTAGATACGCGGAAGTTACGCGGCACTGGCGGATACATCCTCAAAGCCTCATTGAGGACCCATTTGAGATACTCACACCTTTTCAAAGACTCGAAAGTTATACGTGCAACATCGCAATTTTCCTTCTCTCCGAAAGACTCAACGATGGCCATTCTAAGCTTTGAGAAAACACTTGGATGCTTGGACAATGCATAGAACGTAAATGATAGCAAGCTAGCTGTTGTATCTCTCGCGGCCAACAATATGTTCAAGCATTGATCTCTCAAAATGATTTCATCTTTTGTCTCTTGAATAAGCTCGTTTAGGAATACATACCCATTTCGAGAGACAGTCTCTAGCTCATTTTCGGGCATGAGAAGAGCTCTTTTGACATAAAAAGTTGTGAACTCGTGGACAGCATTGTTGCACTTTTCGTAATACCTTGTATTTGCGAGCCAATACAAAGATTGAAGATTAGTTCTGAGAAACATCATGTCTTGAGCGTAGGAAAAAGCTTCAGGAAAGAACTCTTTTAATTCAGAGCTAAGACTGGGGCCTTTTGAGGTTTTTGAATCTTTGCTGGGACTCAGATTCGCTTCTAAGGAGTCGCATGACTCGCCAAACAAGAAGTCGGTACCGATATCCATAGTGAGCTTATAGAAAAGAGGCTGGACGTCAAAACAATTACCATTTGTTCTAATAATGGCCGAAATGACTTTTTGGACGTATGGCTCCAAGAATTCAACTTGACCTACTTGCTCCCTAGAAAACAGAGGCCTCAACATTGCTCTTGAATGCTTCCAGCCTTCACCATCAAGGGTGAAAATGCCATCACCTAAAGTAACGGCAAAGCATTGACGACGCGACCCCAAACAAAAGTCACTAAATTGAGTGGCAAGGATCGCTTTTATATTCTCTGGATCATGCGTAAAGATCACGTCCTTACCGGCCAACTTAAAAAGCGCAGTCCGAAGATTCAACCTCTTCATTTTCTTCCTGAAGAATTCCTGATAGTTTCCATCCTTACCTTCTTTTATCGTTTCAAACAATAAGTGAAACCCAAAGAACCAGTCACTTTTCCGAGGTGCTGAGCCAGCTTTGTAGGTCCTACAAAGCACGTGAAATTTGACTCTTAACAAAAGCCACAACACAAAAAGTGCCATGGTCACGCAAGAAAAAGATGGCTGGAGCCATGATATGCTGGTCATTTTTGAGATTATCCTCTGTGTAAATTCTGACTAGAGGGAGATGTCAAGGTATTTGTACAAACGGCTGAAAAACGAGGCTGGGGCGAGTGTTAGGTTTGTCGAGGACCATGTTCGTATATGCGCTGCGGCACACTGATTCTTCGCCTGTGGCGATATTCACATTACAATAAAAGAATATCTCAATGAATGTGAAAATTTTTTTTGAAACAAAAACTTCATCAAAAAAGCGCTGGGCTTGGGCTCAAGTAGCCCATAAATCAAGAGGCTTGCAGCTGGTTGACTGATCCGCCCGCCACAAGAAGGCATTGATCTTCCAAGCGAGGCTTCAAAATATTTTGAAATCACACTATAGGAGTCAAGGGTGAAATTAAGTTGCTTTAAGTTCAATCATCAAAGAGCGTGAGTGTAAAGACAGACAAGCGTCATCATCGTCAATGATCGTTTATTGTTTTTTAATGCGATCCCACATACAGCTGTGATGCACAGTTTTTCGAAAAGGAGCTGTGTCATGTATGTCCGACACGTAAGTAAGAGTCACTCATTGTTTGCCAACAATTAGAATTTGCGCAGGTTCATGAGAGAAAAGCAAAGGCCATTTTCTTAATTCACGTGAGTTTGTCTTTCCCCGTGATTCGCCACCATTGCGAAGTGGCGGAATCTCCGCGGAATTCTACCTCTGCCACTGTGCACGCGCATATCAGGGTCATGTGCCTGGAGGTGTGGAGGTATCCCCTCAAAACATCACTGCCGATCTCCAAGTGCAATACAGAACACCGAGAAATACAAAAATGACGCTAGAGACCATAAATGATCCTTCAAAAGTGCCGTCTGTTCCTCCAGGATGGAAAGCTAAGTTCGATGAGAAGTACAATACATGGTTCTACGTGAACTTAGATACGAAGAAGTCTCAGTGGGAAGCGCCCGAAGGCTCCCACTTCCCAGAAGCCGACGCAGACAGTGTTGGTCCACCGCCCTACACTCCCTCAGGAGGTGAAAAGTCAAGTAAATCGCACCTGAGCACAAGTCAGCCTCAAGTTTCGGGCGAGGGCCAACGCTCATCTTACGGTGCAAACAACCAACCTGGCTACGGGGGCTACCAACAACCGCAGCAGAATTACGGTGGCGCTCCACAACAAAACTATGGTGGATATCCACAACAAGGATATGGTGGCTATCCTCAGCAAGGGTACGGTGGATATCCACAACAAGGATACGGGCAATATCCCCAACAATACCCACAGCAATATCCTCCACAGGCGCCACAACAGAAGAACAGCCGGTTCGGGGGCGGAACAGGTTTGGCAATGGGTGCCGGAGCAGGTCTTCTAGGCGGCATGCTTATGAGTAACGCCATTCACAGCTCTCAGATGAATGCTTACGAACAAGGCTATGGCAACGGCTATGACAACGGCTACGATAATGGGTATGACAATGGTGATTACGGAGGTGGGGATTTTGGTGGAGGAGATTTCGGCGGAGATTTCTGATAAGCAAGGGCCTTTGTGTTGAGCTGACTCGCCCATACCCACTTCAGTCGGCTCAATGCTCATCCTTTCACCTGATATATGGTTAGAATACAATGTTTATCACTCAACACTGCGCATTAAGTAAGTCAACCGAGAATGTAAAGCTGTAGCAGTAATAATGTTATGAATGTTGTCCTCGTTATACCAACAAGCTTCTACCACGACAACTTCGTCCGATTTTCACTACGGCTCTTTCACAGAGTGTATGTAATACATGAAAAAGGTATTGATCGAACATGGAATGCGTTGCTTTTGCTGTAGTCACCCCGACTTATTTCATGTAATTCGACATCTAAATAGTCGCATCAGCCGAGGGCTTTTTTTTTTTTTTTT
>JAJLZY010000343.1:0-11803 GCA_030564885.1 Metschnikowia kofuensis (nom. inval.)
GTCCTGAAGAGCCTTGACCAAAAGCACCACTCCCTGTTGCAGAGTTTCCGAAGGCGTTGTTTCCGGCTGTGGAGTTTCCAAAAGCACCATTACCGGTGGTATTGCTACTGAAACCCGCGGCTCCAAATGCACCACCACTACTAGCCGCGCCAAATGGGTTTGAGTTCCCAAAAGGATTGCTGCTGGCCAGTGCAGATTGGCCGAAGCCTCCAGACTGACCAAAGCCACCGCCGCCAAATGCGCCGAACCCCCCTGCGGCGGGCCCACTTGTGCCTGAGTTTTGTAGATCTCTTATACTTTCGTCGAGAGACTTCTTGATGAACGGGCGAATGGTGCCGTTATTGTTGCTGATTCCCATTTGTTGATAACGGGCAGCGATGCCGGAGTTCAGGGTGATTTCGTTGATACAATATTCCATATCGCGCCGTCTCAATTCAATATTTTTGTTGTACTGGTCTAGCGTATTATTTGAGACGGCTTCCATGTACTGTAGCCGGAGCTCCTCAGGGGATACATCTCGCCCGTCTATTAGATTGTTGATGGCATGGGGTCCGAGACCATAGGCTGTTAAAGCAGGGTTGATTTGGATTTTGCGAAGACCTGCGAGATCTTTCTTGATTCCGTTGCCCACAGTATCGGGTGTTTTTCGTAGAAAGTCTTGGACAGATCCCGCTGCCTGTGCAATGCAATCGTCTGAATCTGGATAGATATGCTGGAATTTGCATTGGTCTCCGAACCGGCAATGGCCTTTCTGGAAATATTTGCAAGGCTGCTTTTGCATTTTGGGACATATATCTTGGTTGGGGCAAGAAATACCGTCAAGGTAAGTTTCTGGATCTTTCGAAAATTATGCTGAATGCTGAATGCTGAACGCTGCAGGCAGATACCCGATTTGAAGACAAAAGCCCACGATGCTTGATGTAGGACTTGTCCAGGTGCAAGGGTTTTTCTCCTTCAGTTCGCGTCTCACTAAAACTCGCCTGGCGGTCTGGGTGCAAAATTCACCTCGATCAGTTTCACCGCGCGCCTGCATTAATTCGATTATTAGTCTCGAGGAAAGTCTGAGTGATCACCTGACTCTTCTGATTGCTTTCAAGAAACGCCTCTTTATAGAGCGGAAGAAGCTGGCTGATCACATCCTGCTTGGTGGTTTCGCCCTCTGAAATCTTGACGAGAAAGCTCTCCAAAGCACGCCGAAGAAAGGGTTTGGACAACGAGATTCTGTCTGCGAGAATCGCATCAAAGGCCTGGATTAGACTGATTCCCAATGACGTCGGCACAAAGATCTCGGTACGGCCGGCTTTCTCGCGCACGATATAGTTTCTTTGGATGATCTTATCGATGTGGTCGGCGATCGTGGCGTCTGTTCCGATTCCATTTGCATCCATTAGGGCAATGAGCTCGGTTTCCGTCATGTAGTTCGGCGGCGTCGTCTTTCCCTCCTTGACCTTTGCGCTGTGAATTTTCACCGCCAGGCCCTCGGTGAAGTTGGGGAGCATGACCGACGACTTCCAGTCTGAGTACGTGTACACATCCAAGAAATTCCGCTCAATGACCTGAAGCCCGCTGGCATTAAACTTCTCCGTGAGCCACTGCATCTCTACTTTCGTCTGCATGCCCCTTGCATCGTCTGAGCAGCACGCCAAGAAGCGGCGCACGACAAACTCGTACACTTTCTTTGCGTTTGCCGAAAGTGCACTGGCTGCCACATACTTGACGGGGTAGATCGGAGGATGCGCTTTGTCGTCGTGCTTGCCGCCCCGTGGCTTGCGGAACTTATCTTCCGAAAGAAGCCGGTCCGCATATGAGCCCCACGAGGGATCCTGTTTTTGCTTCGCCACGTACATTTGTAAGTCCATGTTTGCCGGGAAACTGTCTGTTTCTGTACGGGGATACGAGATGTACCCGGACGTGTACAAAGACTCGGCGGCGTCAAGGGCCTGTTTCGCAGACATCTTGAAAAACCTCGAGCAGCATTTCTGTAATTCGACTGTAGTTAAAGGGAATGGCTTGAAATGTGAGGTTGGTTTTGTGTTCATCAGCGAGACGCGTGCGGCGTCCGGCGCTCGAAGGAGCCGCGTGTAGATGATCGAGACAAACGCCTTGTCGAAAATATGGCCACGTTCCCACGTGAAAGGCACATTTCGTGTTTCGTGTGCTATGGAGACGTCAATGTACCAAAAAGGCTCCGGTTTAAAGTTCCGTACGCGCAAGTAGCGGTCCACAACAAAACTAAGGGTCGGAAACTGGCATGTGCCGTAGGATACTACCTCTTTGTCAGCCACAAGCTTCTTGCTCCGATACGTATTGGTCAAAAAACGCGTGAACGAGGTTCCGACTCTTAGATCAAACTCTATGCGCGTCTCGACAGCCTGGACAAGCCGCATATCGAGCAGCTTTGGGCTGGCAAATGCGGATTTGATATGAGAGGGTTCTAGGTGAGAGAACTGCGCCCGCCAGGTGTTAGCCTGAGTCAAACGCCGGTTCTTTTCCGATGCTATATGTAGAATCTCCCAGCCAATGAACTCGCCCTCACGATCGCAATCTGTCCAGATCATGAGGCGGTCGGCCCCTCGTGCCTCTTTCACGATATTATCGCGGATCGACTCACTGCGTTTGTCTTTATCAATCATCACTTTAGTCAAGACCGGAGCATCAAAGAGACGCCCTGGCGAGCACTTTCCCCAGCCGAACTCGGGCCCAAAGTCCGTGCCTAGGATGTGGCCCGAGACCGCAGTCATGGTGACATCGCACCTGCCCATTCCGGGGAAATTGCAAGAGAAATCGTAGTTTTTCACATACTTCCATGTCGAATTGCGGGTTCGCGTGCTTCCTCCAGAAAGCACCTGCGAGACCTCCTTGGCGATGGAATTTTTCTCGGCCACACAGAGGATCTTCATAGATCTGGGTGGGGTTATGAAAGAGAGGCGGCTTCAAGCTGTGGAGCTACTTATTTGTGGAGTATAGGTTTGATGGATAACCAAGATTTCTCGCACTTTGAAGGTAAGTCAGGTACGCGTGCGCGCGTCATTAACATGGCCCCAAATATGTCATCATAGAACATGAAAGCTTGAGGTTGAAAAAAGATACGAAGAGACTGTGGTTCGAAGTGTTTTTTTTTTTCTACACTTTGAAAAAGAGCTCTTTCCAATATCATTATGGATATACAATTTTAATTATACTTTTGCCTGATTTCGGAGTCCTGATTCGATTGAAGTCCATGAGAGGATAATGCCGGCCTCCAATCTGAGCCAAGCCCTACATCCGAGCCAAAATAAGATAATTTGTGTCAACAAAATTAGGTATCTACAGTTGTTACTACGCCAAAATATGACTCTTACTTGAAATTGAGCTTCAAATAGATATATCGAGAATTTGGCCCTTTCTTGTATCGTATTCTCTATGCTTTTCACCAAAAGCCCTTGCGTTTGGGTGCAAATTTTCGCGTGAAGCCACAGTGAGACAAAGCGGGCGCAAATAGAAAGCAAGTAAAATACCAATCCACTTCATGAGTGCATTTTCCGGTCTCCATTATTCCATGTCCCATTTCTATTTCTTCCTCAGTCTGACATGAGCGTGTCACAAAGCTGTGTCAAAAACACAGGGGAGCCCAATGCCAAAGTGAGGACTTCGAGCACTAAAATGACTAGCAAGGAGGTGAACAGAATGAGGTTTTTCGCCAAGTCTATGATTTCGTCAAGACTGAAACACATGCTTCAAAAAATTGAAAGATTTTTCACAAAGTGTCGTTCAATATTTTCCAGTAGTCAAGGGAACAGGCTCGTTCGCTGGTTTGTAAAGATGGCATACGAAGTAGGCATGTGTCTGGGTGTTAAAATTCTGCGAAAGCCGGTAGTTGTCTTTGTGTTCAACTAAGGAGTGAGGCCAACATTCCCTTGAAAGTGAATGCGCTCTTAGATACTCTCGAACATGCGAACTGAATTACTAATGCCTACAACTAGAGGCCAAGATGTTCATGTGACCACGCCTATCCGTTGCACAGGGCGTTTTTTGTCCTGTCACCGGAACTTTTTGTTGATATTTCTTGACGACTCTTTGGCGTTGGTACCGCTGTTGTAGAATATGGATTAGTTGTGTAATGTTCTGTATCTTGCGGACTCTTAGGATAAGAATTGAGGATCCTCGTTATGTTGTAGTGCTTCATTCTGTCCTCTAATCCATTTCCTACTTCTGTGGGACCTGTCCAACGAGAATCTTTTCATTCCCAATTTCTTAGTTTTATGGTCTTTGTGAGGTCAGAGGTATCATTTTTTGGGCTGGATCGTTCGAGGCTTTTCGATATTTGCCTATGGCTTAAAGCTGAAATCAGGAAAAAACAAAGACTTCATTGGGACATTTTTTGGCTCATCGACCCTATGCACAAAATTCACGAGATAATGTCTTCCAAAGCGGATTTCAAGGCACCCTGAAAATTATTGCAGCAGTCTACTCATCAGATTTCGAAACATCCTGATACAAGATAATGAGTTTCAACACATGGCATGAAACACACATGAGCGCCTAGTCACAGAAACTCATCCGTCCCGATGACACTCTGCCGGTAAGCTAAGGTTTAAATTGAGGCTATTAAGCCGAATTAGGGAAAAGCAACTCGGGATCAGAGATTTACTGCAGGTTTTGCCTCGAATGTAGGATGCAAGGTGCATGAAGCTGCAAGAAAAATTTCTGGTGCCCGTTTAACAGACATTGTCATGTTCCAAATAGGCAAAAACGTCTCACTCGCCGCGCATAGAGATGTTATTACCTCATTGACCACCCAACACACACAGATTTCCTATGAAGACTATATAAAGCCAAGCTTTCGTTTTCCAAGGTGTCTTTTATTTCATCATCATCTCAAACACAAATCTATTACAAAAATGGCCGCTCCTAAATCTTCCACCAAGACCACCTCCGCTCCAAACAAGGACAACTGGTTGACTGCCACCACCAAGACTGGCTGGTACTCTTCATGTGTTATTGCCTAAGGAAGAAGTTTTTGATGCTTTCGATGTCTTTTTGAATTGAGACACACCAAATAAAACTTACGTTTAATCTTCGTTCTTTATTCTAATAAACAGTTTTTTTTCACGAATTATGTAGACAAAAGCACAGTCCGGCTGCGAAAGCATGACTTAATCAGATCTGGGTGTAATTTGATCAAAACGGCGGAGTGAGAAGACTCCGGCTCGCTTGAAATGAATCCTTCTTGAGCGGAGCTTCTCACTGATCATAAGTCACTCATTTTTTGGCTGCTATTTGATTCTTTTCTCCTACTACCAAACGGTATCATGTCTCGAAGGCACGTCGCGCTGGTGACATCTAAAGTAACGGCGCGACCGTCTCTTCCCAGTTTGGAAAATATCGTGATGTATAGAATTTAAATTTCTCGTTCGAAGTAAATCGCAGACGCAAAAATCCTGTGAATAATCAAATTCTAGAGAAAGCTAGGCATTAGCCCACTGTGTTCAACTTTGTCTCAAAGGGAGTGAATATGCTCCGTCATATGCTTTAATTGAAAGGCTCAGGTAATTATGAATCTCGCTCCTGGCCCTGGCCATCTAGAACCTGATAATCACCACAGTTGCAACAAATGGGGTATGAATATTTCCAGAAAATATCCCATCGAAGCCAATATTGACTAAATTAAGCCGAAAGAATCTCATTTTATCTTTGTTATGTCTGAATCTGCCTGGTTTAGAATCTACCTCAAGCACTCGATTTAGATTCTGCTCTACTGAAGACCTGGACTGTGCATCCAAGTTCCAACTCTTCTCGCGAAGCTTGAACCGAACGTCAACAAACTAAAAAGATCACCGAAATTCAAACGCTGGGCATCTCCACAAGATTATAATTAATTTTCAAACCTCTTCAAAGCTCAAAGCCATGAAAAACATCGAGCAAAGAATAAATGCCCTCCTATCTTGGATGGGCAATGACCCTACAAACTCGACCAAGTCCAATTCGCACGTCTCTGCCAAACTTGAGGTCAAAGATGTGCCTGGTTCTGGCCGTGGTCTTTACGCCAATGCTCCTATTACACGCAACGAGCGGTTGATTCGTATTCCTCCGTCCTACCTCCTCAACTTCTCGACTGTTTTGGCCCATATTTTGAAGCACAATCCGGAATGCCAAGTTCCCTCATCAATACCTCAAAACCTCCATGTGCCTGCTGCTAAAAAGGATGCTGTTGGCCAAATCTACTCCGATCTAAAGCTAGAAACATTGCTATCGCTCTCATCATTCCAAATTGTGTCTTTGTTTTTGGTGCTTGAAAAAAGCCGGGGCAAAGACTCGTTTTGGAAACCGTTTATCGACATGCTTCCCCCTATTGAAGAATTGGACTTATGTCCTTTAGTGTGGAAAGCAATGGGGTTTCCAGCAGCAGATGAGTTGTGGCGCATGCTTCCCCGGCTGGCTCGTAAACACTCAGAGTCTGTTTTAGCCCGTTATGAAAAGGACCTAGGGGTTGTAAAGGCACTTCTCAAAGACTCGGCTCTTTTCAACGAACAGTCATTTCTTTGGGCTTGGTTGTGTATCAACTCCCGTTGTCTATATATGGAGATCCCACAGGCCAAAGACTCTGCCGACAACTTCACGATGGCCCCATACGTGGATTTCCTCAACCACCTGAGTGAAGATCAATGTGGGATCAAAATCGACTCTTTAGGTTTCCATGTATTCACTTCTACGAGCTACCAGCCCGACGATGAGTTGTACTTCAGTTACGGGCCGCATTCAAACGAGTTCTTGCTTTGCGAGTACGGCTTTACGCTCGAACATAACAAATGGAACTATGTGGACATCACGCATTTCATTAGTATTCTATTTAGCTCGGAGCAAGCCGAGTTTCTCAAGGCCAAAGGGTATTGTGGTGACTACACCGTGAACTCCGAAGGCATGTCCTTTCGCTGCGAGGTGGCCTTGGCTACTCTTCAAGAACTGCTGCCCAAGTCTTCGCGAAGATTGAACTCTTTTCTTGAAGGCGGGATCGACGGCTCGTTCTACGAGCGGCACTCTCGTCAGATGCTCCACAAAATATTGGTCAAGTTAATTGCTGATTGCGATAAGAAGCTGGATGCAAGGTACAATACCAGTGACAAAGAATGGCCACAAAAAGAGAAGATCTTTTCGCTATACCGAGATACCAAGGAGATTTGCGAGTCTGTGATTTCCAAGCAATCAGCAGCTTGAATTTAGGTCGAAAACGAAGCATGCAAAGCTTGATTTTCCTTTGTTCTTTCGATTGCCACCTTATTTCGAACAAGGTCCAATAGCATCCGGTTTGCAGGTGTGGCAATGTTGCGCTTGAGACCCAACTTGACAATGTATCCATTTATGGAGTCGATCTCGGTGACATTAAGCCGACGAACATCTTCTCTCATGGACGAGCTATTTTGTGCGGTGGACTGGCAAATGGAGAGCACAGAAGACAAAAGGCGGTCGCGAGACAATACAACGCCGGCTTCCGGGCCCATGGAAAAGATATCGTACTCCTTCTTGAAACACTCAATGCATTCTCCAATGACCTTATTGAGCGTTGGGACAATGTTCTTCGCATAAAGTAAATCACCGTTGAGGCAATCTAGCGTGGTTGTGAGCGGGTTAATGCACGCGTTCACCACCAATTTCTCCATCTGTCGTATTATAAACTGTGCGTAGGGCACATAACTGGCCTCGAGGTGTGAGCTCTCTTTGAGATCCTGGATCACTTCCGGTATATCCTGATGTAGTTCAGAGGCAAAAACATTGCTATTGTTAGCCAAGGGAAGTCGCGAAATTAAGAGGCTTCCCAACCCCACGTGATGCACCATATTGGGTGACGTTTTGTAAGCTCCGTGTGTGCTTATTGCATGGAATAGATTCGGGAGTTCCCAAGAGTTTGGCCAAAACTTTTCTCTTAGTTGCGGTACAACCCCCATGCCATTCTGTAGAAATACTATGTTTGTGTCTTTCGTGATGTATGGGATATATCCCTTCAAGGCGTCGGCCGTGCTGTAAGTTTTTGTTGCCACAATCAAGTTTTTTATCGAGTCCTCGCCCGAAAATTTGCTCACGAGCCCATGAGCAGCTTCCACTGGAACTGTACTTGATATGAAATCTGCCCCCAGAGGCCTTGAAACGGTGATTGAACTACCGTTATTGGTGTAGACATCGAGAGCTTTCTTTGACTTCACAAGGAGAGTCGGTGTTAGTTTCCCCGCCAAAGCAATCTCATGCGCAACTAAGGAGCCCATGGCTCCTTGCCCTATGATGAATGTAGACATATTCCGCTGGCTTGGAGACCTCTCCTGTCAACAGAAGATACCTTTGAGTCTTCAGCGCACCAGATTTCCTAGACTTACGATGGCATCCTATGTGCAGTCTTCTTTCCCCATCATATTAACAATAGGTCACGTTCACCAAGATCTCGATTGTTCTTTTCGACTCAAGCCCTAAGTTCGACTGAGAAGAACCTTGTTGCATTAAGAGGACGAGCCTGAAGCTTCATATTGCTCGCCATTGTACGAAATTCTCAGAAAAACAAATTAGTCACGTGATCTTTTCTCACAGCTTGGCTTATCTTGAGACAAACCCGAATTCGGTCATATCAGAACCGTGATCAATCATGCTTGTTGTTGGGCTCACGGGTGGTATTGCGACAGGCAAGTCAACAGTCTCCAGAGAATTATCTCTGCAAGGACTACCTATCATTGATGCAGATGTGATCGCCAGGGAAGTGGTTGAGCCTGGAACGAGGGCATATAGCCAAGTAGTGACAGCTTTCGAACCGCAGGTTCCCAATCTCCTCGATGATAACAAGAGACTCAACCGTGCTGCTTTGGGAAAAGCCGTCTTTGGTGACCAAGGACGGTTGAAAACTCTCAACAAGATTGTCCATGGTGCGGTGAAGCGAGAGATTGCAAGGCAATTAATGTGGACATATTTATCAGGAGCCAGCATGGTGATTCTCGACGTCCCGTTGTTATTCGAGGCTGGTCTTCACCACATATGCGGAGCAACAGTTTCTGTCTCCACAGACTCCGCCACGCAGCTCAAACGTCTTTTAGATCGGAATCCTGAGCTCTCGGAAGAAGACGCAAGAAAAAGGATCCTGAGTCAGCTTTCTATGCAAGTTCGCAATTCAAAGGCCGATAAAGTCATCGACAATAACGGCTCCTTGAGCGAGCTTCATGAAGAAATAAGGAATTTGATAGAACAACTTCGCCCCTCGAAGATGTGGACTGTTTTGGACTGGTTTCCACCATTTGGAGTCTTTGTTGGTCTTACCACAATCGCTGTGCGCTATTTCTCCAGTTTGAATCTTTTGAATAGACAGGGAAAGGAGAAAGTTCACTAAGCTCTCCAATATTGCGCCAAACTGTGCAATGTATCGATGACGACAGGCAAGAACGCATTCACACTATCAATGATAAGATTCTGGAAGTGGAGAATTGCCTCCTCTTCAGACATTTCTAGGGCAAACTTTTCTTGTACTTTTTCCACGGCTCTCGATGGGTCAATTTGAATATCTGGTATATTCGCATTCAACATCAATTGAAAAAGATTGAGAATCAAATTGCTGTTGCGTCTCAAAGTTGTGTAGGTGATGAAGCAGTAACTCTTGAAAATGTCGAAATTTTCATGGTTCATTCCTCCCATTCCATCAATAACCTGAATAGGTAGCTTCATCATTGGCGGAAAAGGCTTGGGGTCTCTGCCCAAGATGTAGCCAAAGTCGGCGTGCCAAAATTTGCCGTTCGGCGAGAGAAGCAAATTGTCCAAGTGACGATCTCCAACACCTAAAATATATGTGATAACGCAGTAGCCCGCACAGGATTTCACGTAGTTATCCATGACCTCATTGGAAACACCTAAGTCAGTGACGATGGCGTGCTGCTGACTTCGGGTTGCAAGCGCATCTTTCTTCACGCCCAAAATGCTTCCCTCGTCGATATCGTCCCTTTCCATTAGCTTGCTGTGAAGCTGGAGATACGTCAAAATTCCGTTTCTTGTGGTAGATTCGCCACTGCCTCTGGATCTGGCATCTCGAACTAAATTTGTCGCGGGATCTCCATAATTGTTAGAAAGCACCGCGTCAAGTGTCTCGTTTTGTATAAATTGAATCAAGCCTGCAATGGGACTCGTGGCTAGAATTCTGTACGGCGTAAGCTTTAAATTCAAGTTTTCGTTCTTGAGGAGCTGATCCATCAAATTGATGATTTGAATGACTAACTGATCTTGCCGAAGATCGTCGCCAATTTTGAACATAAGCAGGTACTTCCCGTACTGTTTTCGGCTTCCGAAGATGGAGGAAGAGCCGGCACTTTCAGAGCCAAAATTTGTGATGGTTTTGAGAGTGATCTTCAAGGGCGCCATAGAGCTCTTGAACACGGAGCATTCTTGAGGGTAGCACCCGCAAATGATCACAGAAGGGTCTAGCGGAAGCGGGAATGGCTCGGCAAATTTGAGCATTCCGTTTGAGGAGTCCGCTAAGTATTCTCTAAGAAACTGCACTTTCTTGCTGGTGGCCTCGTTCTTTTTAAATGAGGTCCGGAGAAGATCCACGATACTGGTGAGCTTCTTGATGAACAATATTTGGCTCTTGAGTTGTTTGTACTGATGCAGCTTGTGCTTAATAGAATGCGCTTTTAGTCTCTCGATGTATAGATTGAGAACAACATTATAAATCGAAGTTTGGAACTCCTGTTGCCCCTCATTCAGATCGATTTCTCTCGCACTTCCACGGTTAATTTGGTCCTCGTTCTCCACCTTGACATACCAGTAGAAGTAGTTGCCTAGTTTAGCATTTGTGACGGCTTTTTCGATCAAGAATTGTGCGAGCGGTGCTTCCACCAACACATTGCCGCTAGTCAAAACGGGCTCATATTTGAGCGCCTGCACAAGCTGAAGCAAGTATAATAGAAGCTCGTCGGCGCTGGCCAAACGAAGGCGATCCACAGCGAAATTCCGAAGCCGCTTTGAGTATTTGAAGATCTTCTCGATTTTTTTCTCCTCTGTGGTATTGATATCTTTTGCGTTGACGTGATTGGTAGCAATTAATCTGTGGCGCAAAGACGCCGTTAGAGTTTGAGGATTGAAGTTGTTACTCAAAAGCTCCAAAGAATCGCCAATATCGATTTTGTCGACTGACCAAAAGGGCACAATCTCCTTGAACGCATGGTCGAGTTCATATTCATTTTCCCAATTGAAGCATTTGAGAAATTTGGTGAAAAACTGGCGTGTAGACTGCAGAGGAGCCGGGGTGTTTCCCAGTTCATCTGAAAGGCCAGGCTTTGAAAAAAAATAGCGAAATTTCCACAAAAGCTTCTTCTCGTGGTCACTTAGAACTGCACTTGATGGCCGGTTGAGGATCCGCCAAAGCTCGTCTCGCATGTGCGGTGAAGGCTTTACCTCCTTATCTAGCATAGAATTGTTGTTGATATTAATCGCCAAGCTCTGGAATTTTTGTTCAATGGGATCCATTTCCACGACTGTGTTGGTGGCATTGACTATCCCCGCTGTCGCTGCTGTCTGTTCCTCCTTATCTCTGTTGAAGTTTCTGATCGTAAGGTTATGGAAATCGGGATCATAAACACGAGGGATGTCAGAACCACCAGCTCCGGGGATCTCGTATGCATTGAGTATGATAGGTTTATGCGGACCGTAGTCCTCAGGGGCAACCTCGTCAATGAGAACCGTCAGGGGCTCTATTTTTGGAGCACTATACGTGATATCCAGAAAAACAACTGGTAACAGAAAGTTTGGGAGCTCAAGGAAGAGATAATAGGGTGCTTTTCCCTCAGAGCTCGAGGCATCGTTT
>JAJLZY010000344.1:0-11759 GCA_030564885.1 Metschnikowia kofuensis (nom. inval.)
CGGCTCCAAGCAGGTGCCCGTAGCGGCCGGAAGGCTTGTTCAAAATATGCAGCGGAATCGTGTATTTGTGGTTGTTGATGTTGAACATGTAGAAGTTGTCGTCCGGGTTGCCGCTGATGTCTGTGTCGACCGTGTCTCCGCCGTAGATGATGTATGCGTTTCCACAAAGCACAGACGCGTGACCCACACGGGCGGGCGGCTCGTTTGCATTTGCCACGTCGACGTGCTCGGCGACCAACGCCTCGATTTCAAGGCCCGAAGCCGACACCTGAGGCACGATTTTCCACGTGTCGCCAAACACAGAGCCTTCCTTCAACCCGCCCATAAGAAAAATCTCGTTTTTCTCCGACAGAATAGTCGACGCCGCGTGCCGGTAGCGAGGAAAAGGAGAGTTGAAGAGCTTGTGTCGTTTCCAAGGGGTAGTGGCCTCAGATCCAGCTAGCTGGTTTCTATTTGCAACCGGAAAGTTGTCGTTTTTTGCAGAAATGTTCGACACATTGTTATGTGAGCCATTGGTGTCTATTCCTGAAGCATAGTGTTGACTCTGTGATGTCGTAACGAGACCAGAACTGAGCACCAGACGGTCCTTGGACAGAATCGACGGCCGCCGGAGATACGAATGGGCGGGTTCTTCCTCGGCGGTCTCCGTGGAATGAATCGAGACCTCAGCCTCGTGATCCTTTTTCTTGCGGCCGAATTTAAAGCGACTCATGATTCAGGCGAGTTTTTAGATGTGAAAATCTCCAGGTATGAGATATAAGATATGAATATTCAGGTCCTCGAGGATTGAATCACGAGTGTTGGATAACTTGATGGGCAAAAATAATAGCGGTGCAAATCGGTTAGAGCCGAGAATAGCCTTGATGTTTCTTTTTCCCCAATATAAAAAGACTATTTTGGGTAATGAAGCACCCAGAATTGACAGTATCGAGATGTCGGATGATGGAATTTAAGTCAGCGGCTCGAGCACGCGTGTTTCTAATGAAAAATGCTGGTTCTAGTTTTCTTCTGTACCAAATAGCACAAATAAAAATAAAGTGAATGCGAGAAAAAGAAGACTTTCAAAACACTCCACAGAGTCGGATCCGGCGTTTGCGCTCTTATATATTTTTGCCTTTATTCACGAGGATGATCATCAGATTTCCTAGTGGGGAAAGCTTGATGCCGAAAATCCGGGGCCACGCACGCCGCGCCCGTATGCAGGCCACAAGCCCTTTGGCTCGACGCGCATCAGCAACAAGCCGCATTTACGCATGGACGCTTTCGGAACTAAAAGAGAAGTGTTTCAGGATCTAATGTGAGGTTTTTGAGGAAGAGAAATTGCAGTGGGCCTTTGCATTTTCATTCAAGCCAAAAGTGAGATCCGAAAATCTGATTCATATGTATTGTGGCACAATCTGTTTGCTTTACTGAGCTTTTTCATATATGCGTTCGATGAGCTTTTCATGTTTTCTTTTTTTTTTTTCTAACTCTTTTAGCTTGCTTTTCTGTGAGGGATTCCACTTTACTCACTCATTTAGTTTCTCCAACAATTTAGACTTTTCTCTCTTGCTGTGTGGGTGATTAACCCTCGGCTTGCGTGGCGCTGGCTCTCGTTCTGGTCTAGTTATGGTTACAACAGGAAATGAAAAAAGAAGAAAAAAAAAAACTTGATAGTCAGTGAATCTGTTTTAGACAGGTTTCGAACCAATATGAGAGCCGCGCTCATGATATTCATCACAACTAGAAATATCTGAGATAGTCTTTCTCAATTCGTGATCTTTCTGTATTTTTTTGTGTAAGAATTGCAAAATTCCTCCTTTTTTTTTTCTAAGGCCAGGGCCCAATTCGTGGGATATTTCCTTTTATAGTAATGTTTTGAGCCATCTGAGGCGCGCCTCGGCACTGACACAGTTTCGCTACTTTCAGACAGGCTTAGCTTTTGATGATTGCCATATAAGGATGGAGATGATGATTTCGACCGAAGCTAGTGGAAATGCCACAAGACACAAAAAAGGTTAAAAAAAAAAGAGAGAAATGATAGGAAGGCAAGAATAGGAAAGAAATCTCGGAGTTTAGAGGACGAGCAAAATTTGATGCTCTGAGTTTGCTCGGGTTATGCTGCGAAATGGCTCTTTGGCGTGTTCAGAAGGTTTCCAGTTGTTGCCAAAAGTGAAAAACATTCGCAGTCATAACATTTTTCAGGTGGCAGATGACTTAAATATCATGATGTGAGAAAACACGCAAAGTTTTAGTCATTGGGGTAATACAATCCAATCATTTCTTCCAGAAACTATCTATGAACTTAATATTTTATCAGGGGCCTCTTTCAATCTATCTCTAGCAGAAAAGATAGTCAAGGCATGTGATTTCTTTCTAATGCCTTTGGCGTGTCCCACCTTCTTGATGTCTGTGAAAGTCGATTTATGAAGTAAATGCCGACAAATATAGATCTAGCATATGAGGACCAAAGATCTCACCATCAACTTGAAAGATTTGCTAAGTACCCCGAGTGAAGTAAGAATAGCCTTTCATCACGCCATACGGCGGAAAATCATGACTTCCTGATTCAGTTTTAGATTAGATGCACGAAATTGGTGATCTGGCTACAAATTGTGCCATTTATTATCTGTAAATAAGAACAAGATGCTATCCGAGTTCTACTCCTGGAGTGCAATTTGATAAGATTGAAGCAAAATTTGTGCTTCAAAACCAAGCGTCAAGAGATTGAGATTTGCATTTGGGGTGAAGGCGCTGCGTCTGAAAAACACAGGCATAATTTTGTCACGAGCTCAATTCTGTCACAAGCCTATCTCTGAACCAATCGCAATAAATCCCATAAAGATTTCGTACTCAAGAAAATTTCATGAGCAATATGATGTACCACAATCCTTTTTTTTTTGTTTGCGCTCATAAGATACAGCTTTCAAAGTAACTGATCCAAAAGAGTTAGGAGAGTTGGCAATCTGGAGTGGTGTTTGGCCATATGATAAGAAATTACATAAGGGTTTGCAAACCCTTAAAGTGTGTGAGAGTCCCAGCGTATATCCGCAAAACACTTCCTTCATGCCTTTTAGGAGGGCTACTTTATGATCCATTTCTCGCGGGATTAACAAAAACCTATTTTCAGAAAAATTATTTTGTTAAGATACATATTTGGTTAGCCATTGCTATACTTTTGAGAAACTTAAGAGTTGTCCCAGATTGTGAAGTCTGGCCAAGAATTCTACTTTGCCATTCAGTGAAAAATATGAGACCTTTTGTGTTTGTGCAATGAAACATTCTACGAGGGCTTGCTCATGGCCCCGGTCGAGACAATGCAATGCACGAAGGCAAAAAGGGTTCGAATCTTAGCTAGCCGTGCTTTGCCATGCTAAGCAGTGACGTGATGCCAGGCAATGTGACGTAATGCCATTCAATGCCATGCCGTGCAATGCGATTCAGTCATGTAATGCCATGTCAGGCAATGCGATTCAATCATGTAATGCTCTTCAATGCCATGTCGTGTAGTGCAATGCAATGTCATGTCATGTCATGTCAGTGCCTGTGAACTAGGTCACGAGACGCCGGCGCCAAGAATCTCAGACCTGACCCCCAAATAATTATTTTTTGTGAAAAATTCGGAGTATGAGGTATCAGATTGCGAATCGTCCCAAAGGTCGCCCGCGGTCAGAAAATCGCGGGGTCTTCATTCAATTTCAAGTATTTCAAGATTCTGATGCTTCAACTTCACGAAGTGCGCGAGGGCCCCAGAACCCGATTGCAAAATGTATTTACTGGGAAACTTGCTGATCACAAAAAAGGCCTACACGAGCAAAATTCGCAGACATATATTCTATCGGACACAAATTGTCACTATCACTCAAAAATCCGTAAAGAATAAGAAAATAAAAAAAAAAAAAAAAGGAAAAAAAGAAGAAAATAGAAAAGTCATCGAAGGACAAATTGCGAAATCTAGATTGCAAATGCCAACAAAAGTATTTCTTAATCACTTTTTTTCTTGGTCACAAAGTTGGATACAGACTCATTTCAGACACCCTTGTCTACTATCGTCAATCAGCAAATATTTTAATTGAGCAAATGTTATTATTTGTACAGCTTATTGAACTCGGCTATTTTTGGTAATCGAGCGAGTCAGGAAATGGAGTCGGGCCAAAGCTTGCTCACAAGCCCAAAAGCTTTATCTTCAACAGCACCTCTAGTGCACAAATAACCTCCACAAACTCGTATTTCACAAATTAAGAATAATGAGATTGAAAAACAAATGGCTGATATATTCCAGATTCGAAACAGAATTGATATATTTTTCTTTCTTGTGTGAGCCACTGGCCATTCAATTCATTCGAAGGCTGAATATCATTTTATTCATCCTTTGGCCCTGAGTTGGCCCTGAGTTGGCCCTGAGTTGGCACTGGATTAGAGCCGCGCGCGCCCCAAGTTTGGGGCCATGGCCCCGCGCCAACGCCAGGGCCAACGCCAGGGCCATGCCAGGGCCAAAACCACGTCTCACCTCGAATCAACAATCAGTCACATTCTTATACCCCCGCATTTATACCCGCCCGTCATATTCCATGACTTTTGTGTATGACCCCGAGGCCCAGCTACAGCAGCTCTTCCCAGACGACGCGTCGCTTCTGCGGATCGACGATGTTTTGGCCCACATCGCCAGGTTCAAAGAGGCCTCGAACAAGAGGCTCCAACATCAACTTCAACAATACACGGCGCCGATAGACGTGGCCCAAGACGTCTCTAAACTCTCAGGGTCTCTTCTACAGGTGAGGAAGGACGCCAAAAAGACCCACGCCAGCATTCTACAGGTGACGCTGCGGATCCAGAAGTTGGACACGGCGAAAAACAACTTGGTGCTATCGATGAATGTGCTAAAGCGGCTCCAGATGCTATTGGACGCGTACGAATCGCTTTGCGTGGTGGTGCAGACCCACGACTACAAGGAGATCGCCGCATACCTTGGAGCGGTGCGCGGGCTCATGGAGTATTTCAAGGCCTACAAGTCCATAGAGGAGATTGCCGCACTCAACCAGAAAATCCACAAGACACAAAGCAAGTTGGTGGACGACGTGTTCATAGACTTCGAGGACTCCTTCACCAACCACTTCACCAACGACAAGCTCCGATACGGTTGCGAGATCTTGGAGATCGCAGACCCAAAGTACAAGGACAAGCTTCTCTCGTGGTTCTACAATCTCCAACTCAAAGAGATCAAGACGATATTCGGGGCCGCGGGCGAGGCCGGCAGCTTGGAAAATGTTAGTAGGAGGTACATTCTCTTCACCAACGTCATCACCAACGTGCGCAGCAACTATCTTGAGGCATTTCCATCCGAATGGGGCGTCGACGCCGAGCTCAGCAAGCTTTTCTGCAAAATGACGGCGCAGGAGCTCTCTGCCAAGCTCAGCTCGCTCCAGGTGTCTTCGTCGGTGATTCTCGATGCGTTGACCGCCACACTTGCGTTTGAAAAACAGCTCAACGGCACGTTCCACACCGAGGACTTTCTGCGCATGGTCCTGGCTCTGTTTGAGCCATATTTGATCACCTGGGTGAGGGACCAGGACGCCTACATCCACGAGAAGTTCATGGAGTTGCACCTGCGCGCCAAAGTGCCCCCTGAAATAGCGAATCTGAGCACTCCAGGCGACCTCATACACACCTTGCAAGTGAACAACGTGCCGAACTTCTCCGAGTCGTCTTCTGAGCTCTTCAAGGTATTCCAAAAGTCGTTGGCACAGACCACCAAGCTCTCGACCGGCGAAATCGTGCTTGAATTGGCGTTTGTCTTTGGGAAATATTTGAGGGAGTATCATATCCAGCTACTTCTACCGGTATTGAACTCCGCAGCTGACCGCACACAGGGCATAGAGCCGATCAAGTACTTGACCATGCTATTCAACACCGCCGACTACATCATCAAAAACACAAACGACTTGCTAGATAAGATCGTCAAGGTCATAGACGAGCGGTACAAGGAAAAAGTGAGTTTTGACTCTGAGACGGCACTTTTTTATGAGTTGATTGGGAAATCCATCCGCGTCTTAGTCTCCAAAGTGTGCCTGGACCTTAGTTTTTCGTGGCGCCAGTTTGAAAATAACGGCTGGGGCACCCTCGAAGCCGTTTCAGACACTTCGCATTATATGGATGACTTCATCTCCTCTCTCAGAGAAAACCACCAAATGATTTGTCCTCTCATTATTCGCGAGGGATACGTGAGAAACTACGCCGACAAGCTCATCGAAACCCTTGTGGGGGAGTTTATAAGTCGACTCAGCCTTGTAAAGCCGCTCAATATTGTTGCGATAGAGCAGATCCTACTTGACGTGTCCGTGCTCAAGAAATTCTTCAAGCACCTTCTTCTCTTCTCAGACCCGAGCTTTGACAGTCAAAAGGTCCCAGAGAATGCAGATGCCCGAGTCCCGAAGGCGTATATGCGCCATCTTAATTCCCAATTCGCAAAGCTCGAGCTGTTGCTAAAACTTCTACTCACTCCAATATTACCCATCGATAACATCGTGGAAAGCTATTTCAGTATCATTGGGGACAAGTGCTTGTCAAATTTTGAGAGGGTATTGACTTTGAAAAACATCTCTACAAAAGAGCAGACAAAGTATATCGAGAATTTTAAACTACAACTTTTGTCGAGGGAAGATTTGGCGCAGGATTCTGCGATCTTTGCCGCCATCAACGAGAAGCAAGCTGCATCTCAATTGCCACATCCCTCTTCACAACAACCGCCGGCTCCTGTTGACTACAAAGATTTGGTGAGAAGCAAGTCTCCAGAGCCGCATATTCCAGATTTCTTAAAGGGCAATAGCTCCAAAATCCAAGCGATGAACTTCAACAATCCTTTGAAAGAATTTGCGCTTAATGGAGAAAGCCATGTGAACAAGTTAAATGAAAACTTCAGGAACTTCGGCAAGTTTTTCAGAAAAGACGCCGATGATAATAGAGGGTAGCTGGATCCGCTTGGGCTTGCAATCATGCGAACTTCCATTTGAGATAGAAGTTCCGTTTTTGAGCCGATCGTTTTCTGCCTCACTAAGTCTTGATTTTGCCAAAATTTTTTAGGACACAACGCATCAAGAGCTGTTTGTGACCTGTTTGAAGAAGAAAAGAAAAGAAAAGAGTATGATCAGATCCTTCAAACCCCATCGAAGAGATGGTGGTCCATTAGCTTAGGGGCAACGTTTTTTGCAACTGTGCTAATAGTTACATAATGATTACTTCCAAATCCAGAGGACGCCTTAAGGTTTCTTACGTTTATGGTGAAATGCGTCGAAACTTAATTTAGACTTATCATTCGAATTTGGACACGGGATTGCAAACTCCGCATCAGTCATGAGTCCTTCAAGATTTTACATACTTTCAATTCCGGGATACCGGGTCATATCATGCCCAAAACGTGCTGCGTCATGAGGGGCCGAGACAAGAAGAATTAGGTCTTTTATTTTTGGCTTGTGGGGTTCTTTATGCTCGACAAAATATTCTGAACTCGGGCTGAAACGGGGCAAAAAGAAGAGACAAATATTCAACTTTTAGAGCCACTTCTTGATATTACCTTGTCCAGTAGCACGGAAATCTCGAGGAACGAATGGATCACTAGTGCACGTCGAGTGGCTTAGAACCACAAAATTTGAGATGTACGATGCATACGCTTCATCCCAAAAACCAGGCCTTGAGTATGAAGCGTACTTCTTGAAGCTCGTCTGAACCAAGATTCTTTACCTCGGATTGCTGAATGGTGCTTTGTTCAATTAGCGCTCAACTTCAACGGGTGAGCGCCAGACTGATAATGATGACACCCGCTAAACGATAATGTCTAAACTATGACCGAGTCCGAATTCTTGAACCAAAACTGATACGTGTATCACCCGATCGCGAGAGCTAAGCCAGCTTTTGACTTGTAATTAAGTGTCAGAGCTAGAAGGGCCTTCATCTTACCTGTTATTTTTGAACCGTGATTCCAGCTCTACTTCGGGCAAGCACCAAGGTCAAATCTTGCGGCAGGTAAGGCAGTAAGCTATTGAATAGTCATTACCCATTCAACTGGATATTCTTCAATTCCAAGATAAAAAATGGAATACACTGAACCTTCATTTCAAGTCGTTTTCTAATTTACGTTTCCGACAAAGAGACATGACAACATTTCCAACTCATTTCGAACCCCGTCTGTCTACTGGTCATCTTTGCCCACTAAGCATACTGCTTACCAGTATACCTCAAAAACACCCACCATAATGGCCAGAATTTTCCCATTTTAGCACCTATAAATACAATAAAACCAGAAAAAACAGTTCGAAAGAATTTAATCTTGGTTTCATGCCATTCATTGCAACTGATTCCCGGGACCTAGAACCATGTCTTTCTTTCTTATGTGCACCTCGCACGCGCACGAGACTCTCCACTGAGTCAAATCTGACCTGGACATGGCAATTTGAGCGACTCAACAGCTTTTAATTCATTCCGTGAAATCACTATAAAAACTTTGGAAGTCTTTTCATTCACTCACAGAGAATCACCAAATGGCGCCTTTGGTCAAAATATGCGGGCTCCGGTCCACTGAAGCGGCACAGAAAGCAGTGGATTCCGGTGCCGACTTACTTGGAGTCATAATGGTACCTAACAGAAAACGGACAATTTCGCTAGAGGTGGCCAAGGAGATCGCTGAAATCACAAGAGTGGCCAGAGAAAAGCTGAAGCTGAAATTCCAGACCGTGCGTGACATACTCGAGCACTTGAGTACACTCCAGTTCTCCTCGCACAATGACTATTTCAAGGCATCAACGCAACTTATAAAAGAAAACGGGCCTTTCTTGGTGGGAGTGTTTCGCAACCAGAGCATCGAGGATGTCTTTCGTCTCGCAGATGAGTGCAAAATAGATATAATCCAGCTCCACGGAAGCGAGGACATCGAAGAGTACTTGAGTCACAATCCTGATTTACGATATGGGTTCATCAAGCGGTACGTGATACCCGATCACGTGGAGCTGATGCAATCGTTCTTCCCACAGGTGGTGAACTCGAAAACGGCCGGGTTTCTTCTTCCTCTTCTCGACTCAGAGGCTGGTGGCGAGGGCCAGGTCATCGACTGGTCACTCATAAATAGTCTAGACGGGAAATTCATTCTCGCCGGCGGGCTAAATCCAACCAATTTGTCGCTGACAAAGCCGTATCTCGCCAACGTGGTGGCTTTCGACGTGAGCGGCGGGGTCGAGAACGAAGCGGGCGAAAAAGACATCGCCAAAATCGGGGCGTTCGTCGCCAGCGCAAAGAGTCTATAGCGCCTTCTTCTCTGTCCAATCAAAGAGTCTCTTTCAGCACTTTATTAATAACTATGTAATCACGTTCCCCTCTGTTCAGTCCTCTTGGTCCCAGTTCCCTTGCTTGCGCTGCTTTGGGATCTGGGGGCCGCCGGCTCTCTTGGCCATGATGATCTGGTCAATCGACAAGATTGTGCTGGCGGCCTCCGTGGCAAAATTGATGGCCGACAGCTTCGCCGACAAAAGGTCGTAGATCCCGTCCTCGGACACGTCCACCAAGCTGTTCTCGGCCTCGCCGTCAATTTCCACGCCCTTGAGCAAGCCCAGCCCGTCCTCGGCAGAATGCGCCGCGTACAACTGGCTCAAGGCCTCGGTGGCATCCAAGCCAGAGGTCTCTGCAAGCACACGGGGCACGACCTCGAACGCCTTGGCGTAGTTTTTGATCGCAAGCTGCATCAAGCCGGGCGTTTTCTCGCCGTACTGCGTGACCAACTTGACCAACTCGATCTCCACGGCGCCGGCTCCGGGCAAGAGCCGGTTGTCCTTGACCAAGCCCTTGATGGCGTTGATGCCGTCGTCGATGGCCCGCTCGATGTCGTCCATGTTGTTCTGCGTCGCGCCCCTGAGCACGATGGTCGACGTGCGGGACGTCGACTCGTCGTTCTGCCGGAACACCGTGACGCGGTCGCCGCCGATTTCCCGGGTCTCGATCACGTCGATGGCGCCCATTTCCTCGGGCAACGGCGCGCCCAATCGGGGCAACGGCGTCGCGCCGCAGACCTGGCAGATCCGGCGGATGTCGAACTTCGACGGCACCTTCAACACGAGGATCTGGTGCTTGTTGAAGTAATGGAGCGCAAGGTCGCCAACGCTGGAGCCGGCGACCACCACGCGCACACCCGAGGCGCTGATCTCCTCGCACAAGGCGTCCAACTGCTGCTCCTCGCCCTTGGAAAAGTCCAACATTTCCTGGGCATTGTGGAGCAACACCGTGCCCTTTGTCTCCGTGGTGGAGATGTCGATCGGGCACGTGAACACCACCACCTTCGACCTGGCGGCTACGTGTTTGATGTGGCCCTCGGGCTCGCGCGGGAACACCATGCCCTTGACGACCTCGGAGCCGCCCAACGAAGAGCCCATGATCTTGACCACTCTGACGTTGTCGATGTTGAACGCCTGGGGTTTTTTCGGGTTGAGAATCAACTTCACCGCGTCGATCACGAGCGCGGAGATCGTGGCCTCCAAGCCGTACTGCTTCGCGGCAATCACCGGCCGGATCACCTTCATGAGCTCGGCGGTGTCCACCACGTTGTCGACCTTGTCGACCACCAACTGGGGCAACGTCTCCTGCACAAACTTGTTGGCCAAGGCGTACCCTTGAACGATTTCCGGGACGCTCAAGCCGGTGATGAGCAACTTCTCGCTGATGTTGAGCAACTCGCCCGCCAAAATGAGCACCAAGTTGGTGTTGTCGCCCATCTCGAACTCCTGTTGCTTGGAGGCCATGATCAACATCTTGACCGCCGGGTGCACGATGTCCAACTCGTTCAAGATCGTGGCCGCGTCGTTGGTCACAAACGTCTTGTCGTGCTTGTTGACCAAGATCTTGTTTCTGCCGCTGGGACCCATCGAGGTAAGCACAATCGACGAGATCTCGCGGATTGCCTCGATGTTGCGCACAGTCGCGCCGTCGGCCGCCGAGTACGACGAGTAGCCTTGCTTGAAAAGCCCGGTGTTGGGCGCGGCAGGCATTTTCAACGACATTTTACTGGGGTGTGTGGTGTAGGATGTCGAAGAAGAAGGTGGAAAACCGGGTTGAAGACCGGTTAGGCATGGTTTTCGCGTGCGCTTCTCAGTTGGTTTTTTCGCGCGTGCCCTGGGACCTGGGCCTGGAGTCTGGCACCTGGGCCTGGGGCAGGGGCCCTAGGGCCTGGGGCCGGGGCCTGGCAGGGCTGGCAAAAAGTGCGAACTCGAGTAAGAAAGTTGAGTTTTTCTATTGGGGTGAGTAGGGCAAGGTCATTCGTTTCTACTTGTGAAAAGCCGGTTTTATATATGATGCGATATCCAGAAATTTCAGTTTTTAACTGCATCATTCGAGTTTGGAGGCTTGATTAAAATGTTGAGACAGCTTTTTTTGAAGTGAGTATGTCCCCATGTATTTGAATACAATGATGAATTGAAACGCTTTTCATTGCTTGCGTACACTGATTTAGCGACTATCTCAACAAGGCTATTCTTCCGCTCACAAAGCAATCCTCGACTCGTCATTTATTTTCTGTTTCTTGAAAATTGCTGTTGACGGGACAAGTAAATGAAATATATGCAGCTTTTAATACGAAATGAAAACAATCGTTCAGCAGCGTGTCGCATGATATGAACATCGAGGCTGATCTTTGAGAATACTCAGTGAGCCATTTAACCTCTCGACAATTACCAAGTAAAAAACTCCTCGGAGTTGAATGAGAGACTGACAAATGCAAGTGCAAGTGAATCTGCTTTCGAAGGTAA
>JAJLZY010000345.1:0-11684 GCA_030564885.1 Metschnikowia kofuensis (nom. inval.)
GAATAGACAGAGCAAAGACCAGAAATCGCTATTTCAATTTTCGTATATTCGAAAATCTGTTTGCAATATCTTGTATTGCTTTTTAACTGGCTTCCTTCTCATACTCACGCGCATACTGCTGTTCAGCCGCTGGCTCCGATTAGACCCACCACCAACGCGAGGTTCATTTGGTGCGCACGGTACTTTCAAAACAAAAAAAAAAGCGCCCTTGATCAAGAAATAGACTCAGCCAGCCGCGTCTAGTTTTGTTGAAGTCTTTCAATACTGCAATATATAATCAGGAGTGTGCCTGGGTTTAATTGCAGATCACCTTCATTCTTTTCTTAACCGAAGATGTCCGATTCTGAGTTGATGCTGGGCCTACTGCCAAATGCGGACAACAATATGGACGTCGACCCAAGTCTCAAGGGCAGCAAGTCGCCGCCATTCTACGGTATGGACCTAGACGCGTCGCCAGAAAGAGAAGAAGCACATGCTTCAAATGAAAGAAATGCCGATTTCGCATCTCACATCGGTAACTTCGACCCAGCATTCGCTCACCAGTTCGATATGAGCCATCAACAACTGCTGGGGCACCCGGAGACAGGCACTTCTCAATTCAACGCTAACGAGTTTCAGACTCGCAAAGATCTGGTAAAGTCTGTGAGTGACGAAGATAACTTATTCGCGAGTGGAGAGAACGTCGAGGACAACGTTGAAGAGAACTTCAAAGAGAATGATGGGGACTGGGGCAACTCCAATTCTTTCGCCGAGAGGAGCCTTCCCGAAAAAGTCAATTCTTCAGATGCTCTTCCCCGTGTGGAGCCCAAAAATACTTCATATGCACAATCACAACAACAAGCTCAAGAGCAAGAGCAAACACAAATGAAACCACAACAACCCCAACAACCACAACCACAACCACAACAACCCCAACCACAATCACAAGCACAACAACCACAGCCACAGCCACAAGCGCAGCAAGGAACGCAGTCGCAAATGCAAACACGTCCACAGATGCATGTCGAACAAAAGGTCTCAAATCCGAGCCTGTCTAATAAACTTCCTGAGACTCTGCATGAGTCTAATAGTTTCCAGGTCTCACATACTACGAATGGTAAGGACTTTTCTAATGAGCTGTCTTTGGCCCAAAATCTGGCCGTAAGTCATCGTGGGGCATCACCACTGCACGACGATTTGTCACTGAATTTTTTTGCACAGCAGCAATCGTCTACGGAGACTAAAGAAGCAGCAAAAGAAAACAATGTAAACGCCGTTTCGAATATAAACTTGGAGAATGAAGATGAAGTGTTGGTATCCCGTGTCCCCCAATCGGCTAGTCTGGGTTCTGATACGAAACTTCCCGAGATCGAGAGTACACAACAGTTTCTGAATGATGTGGAAATGACAGATGAATTGTCACGCCCGGAGAGTGCTATAAACACGGATTCAGGTAGTGAAGTACAGAAAAACGGCTCATTAAGAAAAGACACAGTCAAGCTCGAGACTTCTCTGATTAATGACAAGAGCCACGAAGACGTGGATATGGAGGACGGTCAGCTTGCATTGCAAAAAGACACCGAGCCCGTCGATGTCAACGCAAACGATAAAACAAGGATTCGGCAATCGCATGCGATTATTATCCCCTCGTACGCGAGCTGGTTTAACATGAAGAAAATCCACCAGATCGAGAAAGACTCATTGCCCGAGTTTTTCGAGACTTCTCACCCATCAAAATCGCCCATGATATATGCAGACTACAGAAACTTCATGGTCAATGCATACAGACTCAACCCCAACGAGTATCTCACGCTCACTTCGTGCCGCCGAACATTAGTCGGGGACGTTGGCACCTTGATGAGAGTTCATCGGTTTTTAAACAAATGGGGTCTCATCAACTATCAAGTCAATCCTCAATTCAAACCAGCATATGCTTTGGAGAAAACTCCCGACGGTACTCTGGTGGGTTTACCTCACAGCGGGGATTTCCATGTTCAATACGACACGCCGCGAGGCTTGTTTCCTTTCAACACTTATAAGCCCATGCCGAATAGCGTGAACACAGAAAAGCTCAAAGAGTTGTTGAGTGAAAAAGGCAACGGCCCCTCTGACAAAGAATCATCAACCGATGACTTGTTTACGGAGGGAAGTCCTGAGCCGCCTTCCAAGAAACAGAAGATCGATACTGGCGACTGGTCGCCAAAAGAACTCGCGAATTTATTGTTGGGTATTCAAAAGCACGAGAATGATTGGTACATGATTGCCAAAACAGTCGGTGGTGGCCGCACACCTCAGGAATGTATAATGAAATTCCTCAAGTTGCCCATAGAGGACGAATACATCAAACTCAGCGACGACGACTTGGGCATTTTGAAATATTCATCAAATTTTCCAGTTATGAATGCCGACAATCCGGTCATAAGCAATTTGATCTTCATGACCAACCTCGTGGACGCAGAGGTGGTCAAAGCCGCAAGCGGCAATGCTTCAAGAGTTATTAACGAGACGCTATTGAAACAAGTAAAAAAACTCTACGAAACTGACAACGAGCAAGAAGCAACATCCTCCGTGGAGAACGAAGGATTGGAGAAAAAGGAGGACGGGGACAACGACACATCCCAAGATGAAGTTAATGAGAAACTTACGAAAGAGTTCAATGGACTCGATAACGGCTCGCCTATGAACACACTTCGTAATGCGTCTACTGCAGTTTTGGGGCTGGTGGGTGCTCGGAGTCATCTATTCGCAAACTACGAGGAACGCGAGATGCAAAGGCTAACCAACACGATTCTTAATCAGGAGCTCAACAAGCTTGATCTCAAGATGCAAAAAGTGAAGGAACTCGAAAAGGTCTTCCAAAGAGAGAAAAGGAACTTAGCTCATCAACAAAATGAGATTTTTGTTGACAGACTCGCCTTGACGCGATCGACAATCGGTATCACTAAAAAACTCCACGAAGCAGTGTATCTTCTCCTGCTGTCGATGAAGGGCGGAGAGAATGCGGGCGCCAATGAAAAGAGCATAGCCAGTGTCACTCGAATCTTGGGTGAAGTCCAAAGTCTGCTTTTTAAGCCGGCAAAGCACTCATTAAAAGATGCGACTGAAGACAAGGCTACTGTGCCTCACAGCGTTGAAGGCGGCGCAGATAATGCCGAGGAAAAGGGCAAAGATATAAGTAAGCCTCTTTCAGTCGTGGAGCCTCAAAGCTTTAAAGTATGGGCGCCCTAGACTATCAGGGAGCACAAGTTGGCGGGCCTAATTGCTGCAAAAACTGCGTCTTTCGAATCCAAGGAACACCTAATAGAGGATAAATTCCGTGCTTCCGCGGAAAATGAGCTAGTTTGCGGATAAGCTGGAAAAGACTAGAGTCAATGACGAGGAAGGAAGATTTTTGTCGGCCATAGGCTTTTGGGTAGGTCGGTATATGGCTCTCTCACAGAAGATTTGTTGACTTCACCTGGAGCCCATGTTTGCCAGCCCAAAAATCATATTACGGCGATGGTGATGGCACGTGCGCGACGCGCCAAACACATTTCCATCATCTCTGAGGGGTGCGTGCACTCGCGTTTCCTCAATGCCAGGCTGCCAGAGGCACAACACGCTTTTCGAACAAGCAACCCGGCGTCTTTCGACTCAGATAAATTCTGCGTATAATTGCATAATACATTACATAAAATAATCGCCATGTCGTCTCATCATGAATTCGAGGAGCTCAACGAGCACTCAGACGACGAATTCGAGTCCTTTACCGACTCTAAAACACTAAATGATGATTCCATTTTGGCAACTTCTGCTCTTGATAAAGGTCAAAGTGTAGGCTCAGAGAAACAAGATTTTGAAGAGTTGTTGAGTGAAAGCGACACCGATGAGGCTTTGGACTCAAAAGGTGATACCCTGATGTTGCAAGAGCCAAACGAAGAATACGAAAATAGCGAATTTGACAAAAGTCTTAACGAGCATAATGGACAGGAACTCAAACACAATCATGACGAGGAACTCAATGAGGAGCTTGCTGAGGAACTCAACGAGAATTTTGGCGAGGAAATGTCCAATGAAAACAACGATGAACTAAATGAGGAGAGTGGCGAGGGTAGTGCTCTCGATGATAGCGACATCGAGGTCATTGAGGATCCTCGAGGTGAATCAAGAAATAGGAACCAAATGGAGCATCTGGTCATCGATTTGGATAGTGAGGACGACATCGAGAATTTGGAGAGTGAAGAGCATGCGAATGAGGCAGGTGAAAATGATGGAATTGGGAAAAATGATGAAATTCAAGACGAAGATGACGAAAACGTCGATGAAAATGATGAGGATGATGAAAATGATGAGAATGACGACGGTGAGGATGAAGATGATGACGACGACGACGATGAAAGTGGGACTGGCGAGAGGCTGCAATCTCGTGCTAGATCGATAAACCATTCAAGAGGAGACGACAGCGATGTTCCTTTGTCACAAACGGGTCTTACGCGTAGCTCTGGAAGCATGATTCAATCTGACAATGAAAACAAGAAAAGGTCCTCGAACATCATACATGAGGAAGCGAGTCGTGGGGTCCGGAGATCTCGGGAGGAGCTGGAAGAACAACTTGATGGGAAAAATGACTACAATAGTGACGATTATCAGGATTTCATGTGGAGTTCAGATGAAGACGACGAAGAAGAGTTCGACAGCGATTTCGAGTCGATCGAGGATCAGCGAGAGCCGAAATACTCACTTGCACAGATCGAGATTCCAATTGTTGTGGAGATTGCAGGCACAAAGTATTTGCTAGAATTCGAGGGCAAACCTCCACATGAAGGACTCCCAGAATTGAAGCGGCATCAGTTCTTTGATACCAATTTGGGCTCGGTGTTCTATTTCTTAGACAGCTTCTCTCAATTGCCTGAAATGTCGCGGATAAAGAGTGGTGGCACGTCCGTCTTCGAGGTGCCTGAGCTTGGAATTTCGGTAGAACAATATGGCAGAGACTCCAAAAGGTTATACGTGGAGGAAGTTCTTTGGTATTATCAGGGGCTTATACGCAACACCAAGGAGCCTAGGCCAGAGTACATGCTCATTCGTATATCTGCTGGCAGTGACACTTTTTCGCAGTTTGAGCTTGCAAAAAAGATTGCTCGTTCAGGTAAAGGTTTCGAGACATTTGAGCTGGCGATGAGAAAAAGAGACCCATACGGAGTGGTTATGCCCGATGTTAAGAGGAGACGGAAAGGTCTGGATATGTAGCTTTTGTAGGAGGGTTTATAGGTATATGTAGAATAATAAACGACGCGTAATTTTTGTGAGTCAAAAATTCACTCGGATGAAAAGAGAGTGTTATACTGGATTTTTCCTAAAGTATTCGAGGTAGTCAAAACTTACGTATTTTAAAGGAATCGCTTGAAATATCCCGTATGTTTTAAATATGCAGAAGCTGAAATTTCTTTGAAGTCATAATGTAGGCTTGACTTTCTAAGCCTTTTATTAGAACGTGTAACATTGTCATAATCATGGCTAAAGGTTTCAGTCGATGAGGCAATGTTTCTGAGATCGGAAGGTAAAATGTCAATGGCATGGCGAGATATATTAACTCTTCTCAATAAATATGTGACCAACGAGGAGTTTGTGGCTGATGAACCGATTGAATGATCAATGGTAAGCAGCTCATCAGATTCGGATTCCTTGCAGAAAATTAACACCGCCTCCTGATTAACTTTCATAGTTTGGATGGTCGCAGCGGCATCAACTAAAGAAACTCTTGTATCAATACCGCAATTTGGGGAATTCAGGTTATGGTCGGAAGAACTGAGTGGGTTCCATGAATTGGCGAAAATTCATTTTCGAATTTCTCAAACACATGCTTGAACAAGGTTTCATAATATGACAGAATCTGTCGAAATTGACCACCGTTTCTTTTCCAGGCGATGTCTTCGTCCAAAAAGAATGGAAAATCACGTCGATGCCCTTTTGCGCCATCTAATGCATGTTTCGAATTACCTGGCAATCCCCAATCCTTAGTTCTGGTCTTCGTCGAAAGAATGACAGAACGTACTTCAACTGGCAAAAACCAACCCTTACATCCCACGGCTCTGTCTCTCCAAATCACTTCCTCCGTTCAGTTTCCTTGTCTCAACTCGGTGTTCAAGAAATCCCAATTCATTTATCTCAACTAGTCTCTCACTGAACGAGCCCGCTTTCTTTCAAACGCGCAAATAGCTCTGGGTCGACGTATTTCTGCAACGACGGCTCGCCACTCAAGCCCTTCCGCTTTCTGGTTTTCATCACAAAGTCTCTTGCCAAAGACTGCCGAGGCACGGGCTTCATCTGCGGGAGTGGACAAAGGTTATCCAATGGATCTCCTGGCACGATATTCCACTTGAAAAACTCAAGTGAGCAGAAGGCCTGTCCTTGGGTGAGAAGCCGCATATCCGTGTCTAACCCAATCGAGTCAATGACCGGGACACGGCCTTCAAGCTCATAGAGCTGGGTTCCAACCACTGGGTTTTCCGAAACGGCCCACCCGCGTCTCTTCTCCAAGATGGTGTGCACGGCCCCGACACTCTTGTAGGTACACGTGACGTGCACCCGGTACATGGGCTCTAGGAGTCGGGGCGCCGCCGTAAGAAGCCCGCAGTGGACTGCTCGCCGGGCGAGCGGAATGATCTGCCCGCCGCTTTGGTGGACGTGTCCGCCGAGAACGGCATCCAAGATTTTGAACTTTGTCTGGCGGATGGGCTCGTCGCATAGTGGGCCCTCGGTGACTCCAAGCATGAACCCGGCATTCACGAGCTCTTTGGCGGCAAAAAGCTGCTGCTTGTCTGTTTCTCCCTCTATGGTATCGTCAAGCAACATAGATGGGCTCTGCAAGTCACGTGGCCCGAAAGACCACAACGACCTCGAGGCAAGGGCATCCCAGTGGAACTCGTCCCTCAAGATTTTGGCCGTGGTCCGGATCGGCTGTGCTAATGAAATGGAGCCGTTTTCGATTGCCAAAAGAAGCCTGTTATCACCGACCGGTTCAGCCGTGACAGATACCTTGTGCGTTTCCGAGGGCGTCGACACACTGATTTTCGTCGCTGACCTCTCGGCACACAGCTCGGCAAACCTCACCATTGGATCGCTGACTTTGATCAGGAGGTACTGCTCGCCCATGTGCCGGAGATCGTGGAGAAAACAGTCCAAGTAGAGCTCGCCA
Organism: Metschnikowia kofuensis (nom. inval.); assembly: GCA_030564885.1. Classification (NCBI taxonomy): domain Eukaryota; kingdom Fungi; phylum Ascomycota; class Pichiomycetes; order Serinales; family Metschnikowiaceae; genus Metschnikowia; species Metschnikowia kofuensis (nom. inval.). The sequence continues at coordinate 7,157 of JAJLZY010000345.1, forward strand.
GGAGCGAAAAGCACGTGCTCGCCACTTTCCTCGAGCTTCGTCATTGCTGAAAGATAGCACCGGGACAACTTCTCGAGCCCAGCAACGAGCAGTGGGAGTTCGCTCGGGTTCTCGCATTCCACGGCCACTTTGTAAAAGGAGTGGTTACCGTTTTCCGTCCTATGAATAGGTTTCATAAGCGAGCTCTCAACGTTTTTGGAAAAAAGCGTGGCACTCTTGCTTATGGTACCACACACCCCACCTAGAACAACGATAGTGCCCTGTGGCGCAGCGTCGACCTCGATTTTGTATCTGCCTGCTGGAATATGGATACTTGAGACTGTCTCTGAGCGAAGGTCGTCTTTGTCATTGGCGTAGTTGTTGCCCACAACGTGGACAGTATCTCCCACTTTCAAGGAGCCTTTTATTATTCTGGCTGCACACTCGAAAGTGGACGCGTCCACAGACAATTCCATCTTGAAAACCTCTGCAATAGTATCGTCCTTGCCTAGTTTCTGTGGGTCTATGCCTCTGTTACTCAAGACATGGTTTGCGTCTGGAGGGGGGATATTTGCAGCCATCAGATGGACAAGATCCCTCAGGTTGGGGAAAATAGTCTGGAATACCGTGCGTAGAAGTGTCTGCGGGTCTTTTTTGTAGTCTGCTTTTGCCAAGGCCACCCCAAACTGGTCCCATAGAAGCTGTGCAAGATGCTTGTCTCCGGGATCTGTCACGAGCGTGTGCGAGACCAACTTATATACGGGTTCGAGAATAAACTGCTCGAAAACAGTGGGTGAAGAGCTTGTCTGTGGAGTTTTGGTGAACTTCCCATTAGTGAAATATATTTCGCCCCATAGAAGAAGCCTGAATTTGGACTCCTCGATGGGCAAACCGCCAGTTTTCTCCGCATAGAGCCTGCTCCACGTGGCTAGCGTGAAGCTGGTCTGGAGCTTGTGGGACGCAAAAACAACGTTGTCCTTAAGAGGGCTCACGAGCTTTTCCCGAGTGTATGTCGCAGCAAACTCATTGTGATGGATGTGAGCATTGATTTCGGCCAAAACATGCTTGATTTTGAGATACGCATCCCTGAGCGGGAGCTTCAACTCGAGCATCAATCTGTCGAATTTGTTGAGCACAAACACCATGGGGAGATCGCGTTTGATGGCCTCGCTCATGATTTTCTTATCTGGAATCGTGAGTCCCTCCACGATATCCAAAACAATCACCACCCCCTCTACCACATTCAACAGCGCACGAAGCTCGTCCCGAAAATCTGGATGGCCCGGACAATCAAGCAAGTTGACGGCATAGCTGCGGTCACGTGAGTCGGAGAGCAAAAGCGCCATAGTAGAAGCGTTGATAGTCACCCCGCGGTCGTGTTCGAGCTTGTGTGTGTCCAAATAACGCATGGGCTTGAAGTCCTGTGTCTCTTTTCTTGACCCGGAGATCCCCGGGTGTGTTTCCATGACTAACGCATCTATAAGGCTTGTTTTTCCCGTGTGAAGATGACCCACCACCGCTATGTTGCGGATTCTCTCTGGGAGGCTTTTGGGAAGGTCCTGGAGATACTTTTTCGAGTAAGTTGTCTCGGGAAGAGTGCTGTTGTCGATGGACTTGTACTCGAGTCTTAGCGTTGTCCCGTTTTTCATAGGCCGTATCACCGGCTCGTTGCTTCCTTCGTCTGTGGGATCCACCACGATTGTCTCGACTTCGGCAAAGTGTTCCTCTAGGCGAGAGACGGGAACTAGGGCATGGGTATGTGAGAGATGGGATGCTGTTGAGTCGGTTTGTTCTCTATCAGTTTCCTTACTTGATGCCACATTATATGCTCCATTATATGCTCCATTAAATGTTTCATTATATGCTTCAGAGTGTGCTGCAGAGTGTGCTGCAGACCCCGTATATGTTGCCCCTAGTTCTGTCAGAGGCACTGTTTCTGGTTCGAGCGAATACTCAGGATATTTGGCCTCGCCTGACGAGCCACTATGATCTTGAAATCTCGGTTCGGCACCATTTGCAGGCTCGAAGTCAGAGTCTGCGTCGGAGTCATTGGCGTCGCCTAGAAAATTGCCAAACTCGTCATAGAGATCCTCGGAGTCCATTTCTCCCACCAATTCTGATATTATGACCTATGCTAAACGCGTTGTAAAAAGTGCTAAGCTTGTGAAGGCAATCAAACCCAGCTCCAATCTTTCGCTTCGGCTTCTGATGAGATGCTACGAGCCGCGCCGCGCGAAGATGGAACTTGTTGTAGAATAATGCGAATGTTATTCTTTGAGTCCATTCTTAGTTAATTCTGAAATGATTCCAAAAATCTAATCAAGAGGTCCATATTGGCCAAAGGAATTTACGAGCTTTGGGGCCAAGGAGAAGATTTGAGCATGTTGCATATAGACATACAAAAGAACTCGTCGGAAAGATTCGCTTTATACAAGAAAGCTACTTTCAGGTTTGACTTTGTCAGCTTCATGGGTAACAAAACAACAGAGGAAAAAGTGAGCACAATTGAGACATTCAAATACTCGGATTTTGAGGGTAAGATAAGATTGAAGAACCCGGACGTAGTGTTTGCGGTTCTTGAGGAATATTGTGTTTGCGGTTCTTGAGGAATATTTTGTTTGCGGCATGGAGAAGGCTGTCGAGCCAAAGCATTTATGGTTTGGAAAAGAAATTCAACTCAGTGCGAGAAGCGCAGGAGTGGTTGAAAGGTACGAACTCAAAAAGAGAAAGTATATAGGAACGACATCTTTTGAGGCAGAGCTATCTCTCGTCAGCTGCAATATTGGGCAAGTGATGCCAGGAAAAATCATATATGATCCATTCACGGGCACCGGGTCCTTTCTCGTTGCGGGTGCGTTTTTTGGAGCATATCCATTGGGCGCCGATATAGATCCTCGCTCCATCCGCGGAAAGGGGCCACAATGCAACTTGAAAAGCAATTTCAAGCAATACGACACGACATCGCACTTCATGGATACATTTGTGATGGATTTCACTAACAACACCTTCAGATCTGACTTTTGCATAGACTCAATTGTCTGCGGTCCACCCTACGGTGTCAGGGAGGGCCTCAAAGTCTGCGGCGCCAAAAATCCAGAAAAAGCCGCGGGGAGGGAAAATAATGTTGTGGAGGGAGAGTAAGGCCATTCTAGAAGGGATTTCATCGCACCCAAGAAACCCTATGAGCTCGCCAACTTACTAGAAGATCTTCTCAACTTCGCGGCTGAAAGACTCCCAATTGGGGGTAGACTCGCGTTTTGGATGCCAACAGCAAACGATGAGTTTGTAGAGCATCATATACCTCAACATCTGAGGTTGGAACATTTGTACGCATTAGAGCAGGAGTTCAATAAGTGGTCCAGACGTCTAGTGGTGTATGTGAAGAGGGACGACATTTACAAGGGAACTACCCGGAACGGAATGCTCGAAAAAAACGTGACAAGTTTCAGAACAAGGTAATTTAAAAGTTTTAATGAGAAAAGCAAGATAACTTGAGCGCTCGACAGAAAACTTGTATTGGCAAAATTATGCGCATACATGTCTTAGAATTGCGTTCTTATTTGGATACGATTTAACCTTGTTCGCGGGGTACCCGATTATACCGGAAAAAAGAGTGCATATACACAAGTCCCCAAATAACAACTGCTAATCTGATAATGATTCGAGATAAAGCCAACCTTCAAAATATCTTGATGGCCTAGGTGTTTCCTAAAATGAATCACTTTCTATAGTGACCCTAAAAAGGTTTTCTTCAAGGGTACTGTGTTGTGGTGACAGTTTCTTACTCTTCACCCTGCGCAATCCTAGTTTAGAGATATTCAGTTGCAGCCAGCAAATGCAGTTAAGAGGCCGAACTTTGCGGGGTTTAAGTCAAGGGCGAACGATCACCCGCCTTGCGGGCTTTAGTCTCTCAAATTGTATTTAAATGTCCAAGCGTCTTTCATTACCAGCAAATTATTTCCTCAAACAAAATGACTCCTCCAACCATGGTTTACACGGCACAAACTTCAACAGGTACTGTTGATGAGCAAATTCTTCGTCTTCAGTCGAATGTTCAGAATACTGAAGTCAATTTCGCAGACTGGGAATCTTTCAAATTCGCCCCCATCAGAGAGTCAACGGTCTCTAGGGCTATGACAAAAAGGTATTTTGCGGACTTGGACAAATATACCGAGTCAGATGTCGTTATTGTGGGTGCTGGAAGTGCTGGGTTATCTGCCGCTTACGTCTTGGCTAAAAACAGGCCTGATCTCAAGATTGCTATTATCGAGGCTTCCGTTTCTCCAGGTGGAGGGTGTTGGTTGGGAGGCCAATTATTCTCGGCAATGGTCTTGAGAAAGCCTGCTCATCTATTTTTAGATGAAATTGAGGTGGCATATGAGGACGAGGGCGACTATGTTGTGGTGAAGCATGCCGCGTTGTTTATGTCTACGTTGATGTCAAAGGTATTGAACTTCCCAAATGTTAAATTGTTCAATGCCACGGCTGTTGAGGATTTGATCACGCGCCGTGATGAATCTTCTGGGGAATTGCGTATCGCTGGTGTTGT
>JAJLZY010000346.1:0-11706 GCA_030564885.1 Metschnikowia kofuensis (nom. inval.)
GTCGGCTCAACGAGCGGAACAGTGTTTGAGATATGGCCAAGGCCTCGTCAGGTGTCATGCGTATACGCCCTGGCTCTGTGGGATCGACGTGTACCCGAAGATTTAAGTTGAGTTCAAGAAGAGCAGGGGAGTGTAAACAAAGGGTGGTCAGCTGAAATTCGCGAGTTCTTGGAGCCACTTGCTTCCATGCTTCGATGTAACAGCTTCCATGAATGGATGCAATTTTCCTGAACTGCAACCCAAGATTCATCAACTAGTTATGAAAATATTATTGATTAAATTTGAAATTTGTGGTATCAATGAGCTGCACTTCCCAATTCAGTTTACGACACACAATCATGTATGTACTCAGGAATGACTCAAGTGTTCTCGTGGAGTAAAAATTGGATGAAACTTTACTATATTTTAGGTTCACTAGCTGGGAAATCAATATTCACAACACGTTGCTTGACTAGTGAAAAAAAAGGTAGCAACAGGAACCGTCTCGCTAGTAAATGCAAAAGGAAAAAAAAAAAAAAAAAGGTTCCTAAAATGGAAAACCCAAAGGAATATCTCATTTTTGTCACAAGGCGGTTGCATGGATAGAAGTCAAGAAAAAATTCACAAATTTTTGCACGTGGTGAGAATTAAGCTCAATTTCCTGAGCCATTTAATTTTCCTACTGAGTTTGCCACGGCAGAAGATTACTCTTCTTTTCATCGCACTTGTCTATTGTTTCCACATATGGAAAGCGCAAAACTGGATACTCTTTTCTCTCCCTTATTGTCTTGGCTATACTCTCTTGCCTTAGTTCTTTAATACATTCTTCGCCTATTGTTTCGGCATTTATAATATGCAACGGTTCAAAATCCTTGGCGCAAAACCCCGAAGCTCACAAAACTCACTTTCCAATCGTTTCTCTCGATTCGAATCTAACTTGACCTTTTCGTAACTTGTATGGCGGGCTTGACCTCAGCCGCTCGGTGACCCAAAAAGCAGCTCTTGCCTGTAAGCGCATACTAACGACACGTGACCTTCAAGCCTTCCTCACGTGCGAAGGCATTCACGAGGTGATTAACCCTGGTCCAACAGTGCAGGATACTTCCAAAAGTAAACAATACAAAACGGAAATCGTGGCCTCTTTTTCATGACTTCTCTTGCAATTTCTTTTAGAAAAAAAAAAATAATTTCACCAATCTCGACACACTACAGGACAAAGAGACGAAATTTTACTTCTCTTTGTCGTCTATACTTCCTCTTTAGTGTCCTCTACTTAGTTGGAGCCGCGCCGGACTCGTCCTCCGAGAAAACCAGATGCACCATCCCCGCGTCCCCGAGGGTCACGTGATCAGACGTTGGCCCCAGAAATGCCGCGCGCTTTCGGCGCCTGTCTCCTCACTGTGACTCCCTCATTCGAATTCCCACGCTATCTAGCGCCCACGACTATTTCTTTCAGCTCGACAACTTTTCCAACGCAAGATAAACGCTATTTTTCGGCAAAAAAACCGTGACTTTTGTTTCATTTCGTGAACTGATCATTGCTTTTCAATCATCACAAAAAAGACAGCCATCTGGTTTCCCGTGCCGTTCCGAGCCGAAATACCACCTGTGTTTTTTCCCGCCCATTCCGTCGTCTTCCGAGTGATAGAATCAGATTCTTAGATACTCTAGATATAAGGAGTAAGACAAGATCTCTTGAGTTTATTTTGGTCTGTCTTATTCTTAACTCTGCATTGTCGATAGAGATAAGTGAGTCCTTGCACATTTTAATTGAGGATCCCAAATCGCTTCTCAAAGTGGCAGCAACCCCTTGTGGTGCCTTACACTCCTCAAGCTTGTTGCTCTAGCCTCTTCCCATTCAAGCTTTCACAAATTCATCAAAAGGCAATAGCTCCATTAGCTTGTCAAACAGCCTTTAAGTTCTTAAACACAGATATCTTGGCGATTGGCTGTGTTATTGCCCGGTACACCTCATCTTTTGCTCCTCAGCCGGAACCTACACGTTGAGTCAAAAGGCATTCTAGTCTGTCGACCTACTGCCACAAACACAATCACAAACTAACACTGCACATTCACAAGCATGACGACACAGGTTCCTTTGATCTACTCGTTCCCAGAGTTTGAGGGTGTCGCCGACGCCGTCGCTGACCATATAATAAGTGCCCAGAATAACGCGCTTTACAACACCTTGGATAAAGCGGCCATTGCCGGCTTGAAACTCGCGGCGGCCCAGCGTCCTCCCTTGCTGCAAATGCTGTCGACGGTTTCCATACAGGGACATAGCAGAAGCAATAGCGGCGGGCTCGTGAATGGCGAGGCTCTGCGTCGCACGCCCAAATTAAAAAAACGTTCAGAATCGCGTTTCAAAATCGCCATTAGTGGTGGATCGCTTATCAAAATCTTGCATCAAGGGTTGTTGTCGCGGCAAGACGAAATCGAGTGGGACAAGTGGGACGTGTACTTTGCTGACGAGAGAATGGTGCCATTTGATAGCCCGCACTCGAATTACGGACAGGCAAAGAGAGTCATTTTCGACTTGATTCAGGGCGACAAATTACCCAACGTCTACCACATCGACGAGCTGTTGATAAATGACCCTCAGGAATGTGCCGATACATATGAAAAGCTACTCATCGACAATTTCGCCAAGAAAGACTCGGTGAAGTTGCCCATGTTTAATTTATTGCTTCTTGGATGCGCGCCTGACGGTCACATTGCGTCGCTTTTCCCAAACCATGGAGAGCAATTAAGAGAAGATTTGGCGTGGTGCATGCCAGTCAGCAACGCCCCTCTGGGCCCAGAAAACAGAATCACTCTTTCAATTCCCGTGATCTGCCACGCCCAACGAGTCGCATTCGTGGTTGAAGGATTAACCAAAGCGCCTATCATGAGAATCATAATGGAGAGACCAGAGAAAGGTTTACCCAGCTCAATTGTCAATGAGGGCGCTGCAGGGAAGGTATCTTGGTTTGTGGATGATGCCGCCTTGAATGACTGCTACGACATCACGAAAAAGAAGTATAAATTTTTGAGCATTAATGATCCATCCACATAAGAAAATTATATGTGTGTCCACATTCTTGATGTTTCATGGTGTTCTTCTCGGGTTATAGTGCTGAAATATTTACTTGAGCACGTTGGTCACATGCGATTTATCTTGACGCACACGAGTAAACTTGTATCATGTGATTATAGCTTCCGCATCTTATTTATCAATTCTTGTTCATTATAATTTCATCTTTGCAATTCTCTACTTCCGGAAGCGCTTTGTAGGCCATACTTCTTTGATTTGAAATGAACATATCGTGAACATGATCTGAATGTACGTGTGGAACATGACATCACCTCTCGGGTATGCAGGGTTGCCGCTTAGCGTGAGGCATGACCTGCAATACACTTACATTTAGAACGACATTTGTATAGGACGCGGTGAAGCGAAAGATAACGCAGCATGTTGGATCTCGTATTCCTGAAAAATTTAGTGTGGGCTGATATGATCTTGTATCCTGTGTCTAAGTTTCTTGGCTCTACGTGTGAAAAAGACATTCTTGGGTCTTTAAAAGAGAGATTCGCCTTTACATGAGCAAATTTACATGACAATATCTAAAGTTGTTTTCTACTTCCACTTCTCTAATGACTTTTTAAAATCTCAAAGCTCAATGCAACTGTTTCGGTGTCAACAAAATTCAAGTAAGTCTATTCATGAAAAAGCGAGCAACGCAGAAGATTGCAGCCAGCGCGCAGTGACTTAAAGCTATGAGCATAGCCCTATTTATCTATTGCCACTAACAAAATGTTTTCTAATACCACGGCTACGTTTCTTTTGAAGAGAGCAAATGTATTATAAAAAGGTTCCTTATGAGAACGTAGAACTAAACCAGTATATAAAGAACGGGCGCACCGTTGGTCCTGGGCTTTTTCGCATTGTAATCCGCGAACTGTCTTCGGAGCTCTAATATCTTATGAATGAATTGTGAGAGCTTATTTGGCCTCAGCCGCTTTGAGCAACGCCTCTATCTTTGGAATCAATTTACGGGGTCTTGTGAGAGAAGAGTACCTCTCCACCACTTCACCGTTCTGATCAATCAAGAACTTATTGAAATTCCAAGAAATGCTTCTGATACCCATGACGCCTGCCTTCTTGCTCTTCAAGAATTTGTAGACTGGGTCCGCCTCTTTTCCATTCACCTTGATTTTGTACAAGACCGGAAACGACACTCCATAGTTCCTGGAGCAGAAAGAAATGATTTCAACTGCACTCCTGGGCTCTTGCCTTCCAAACTGGTTGCAAGGAAAAGCCAATATTTGAACACCCTGGCCAGCAAACCTCTGGTTCAACTCTTCTAGTTCTTTGAACTGGGACACCAACCCGCATTTAGTGGCAACATTCACGATGATTACTATTTTCCCCTTCAAATCCTCGAAAGGAAATTCTTCGCCCTTGAAATCCTTAGGTGTGAGTCTATAAAATGGCATTTCGATTAATGGTTTTTCAGTAATGAATATTTGGAGATGCGCTGGTTTGCAGGTGTGCTATTTAAATCCTTTTAGATGCCTGTAGAATAATGACACGCTGCGCGGGCATTAGATCCGGCATTAAAGTGCATTTGTCGACGTGGCCTTTCCTGCAAAAAGAGGAAAAAAGGTCCCTTGAGCTGGAGCGCATTTTTCTATGATACTTAGAATGTATTTGCTGGCCGGCGATTGGCCCTCACTTGATTCGGAGGCGCACGTGACCAGAACCTTAATTTCTCTTTTGTACATCTTTACTGCAGACGATGATCTGTGGTAGGTCAAGTAAGCCTCGTTGTCTTCGGTAACAGTCTATGTTGGACAAACAAATCATAGCACATCTGAAATTGTCTCATTTGATGAAGAGTACCCTGAACTCTTCTGAGGAAAACGCTAAGAAGGGGAGACTCGACTCTTTTATATTGCAACTCACGCGGTGCCGCCCACGCCCATGCGTTTCACATGACAATGCGGAGGTGCATCACGTACGCATTAGCTCTGCATAAGTTCTCACGTGCGCGCCTCCTCTTGACTGTGTTACCGCTTTAGGTGTCGGGCCTTGTGAGTTGATGATGGTCACGTGCTAGATAAAGTGAAAGATGAACAGAACACCTAGCAAGATAGAAGTGGCTTATGTCATTCGTGAGACATCTGCAAAAGCGATTTTGATGTAAGCATCTCTGAAAGCTATATTTTTTTTACGACGTGCCCTGTTTTGATTTCCGCCCTGTTTGTCGATATTCAATCGAACGCCCCTTTCTCAAGCACGACTTGCGTCTCTGAGCAACAAGGGGTTCTAACGTACTTCCCTGCGTACTGAGACTCCCCCCAAATCGAGACAAATATTTTGCGAAACGGCCCATTTAAGATTCGCCCATGCTCCGTCATTAAAAAGGATTTCTGGCTGAAATCTATACTGTGTAGAGAGGTGATACGCATGTATTTTTTACATATTCTTATAAAAAAATTAGGAGTGCTCTTGAGTGCTTTATATGTCCAGATGTCAAGAGGTCGAATAAGGCAGAGATAATTTTTCATTTCTCAGCTTTGATAGGATTTTTTTCTTTCAATCTCCGGTAAACTAAGTTCATACCTTTTGTGGATTATCTGGCCAAGCTCCTCTTCTATGCCCGGTCATATTATATATATCACATCTCCTTGATTTCGGAACTAATTCCAGTTTCAATGGAGGAAATATCACGTGACCGTGCCATTTCCGTGATCCAGACTGGCGTGGGATAAAAGACCTCAACATATCACCTTTTACAGACAGTACAGCCTAAGGTTCCCTAAGGATAAATCAGTACATCCTAAGGTTAAATCAGGTCGGAAATGAGTCGGAAGTCGCAAAATGCCCTCCTTTCGGAAGGTCATGTTGCTCAGATTAGTCTTCTCGTCCAGACTGCGGCCGTCTCATCTCGAAAACACACCCACTGAATTAAGATACTCGCCTCAGAGTCGCAGTCAGGCTCACGGAACTGTCACGTGACCGCGCCCTATCCTCTACTAAATCAGGAAATTGCTCCAAAACCAAGGAGGTGTGGTATATGTAATTTAACCGGGCATGGAAGAGAAGCTTGTCCAGATGTCACACAGAAGGTTTGAAGTTAGTTTACCGGGGATTGAAAGAGAGGAGTCCTTTCAAAGCTGAGAAATGAAGAACCACCTCTGCCTTATTCGACCTCTTGACATCTCGACATATAAAGCACTCAAGAGCATTCCTAATTTTTTATCAAAATATTCAAAAAATACCTGCTTGTTTCTTTTCTACATACTGAAGGTATCAGCCAGAAATCCTTCGTGATGGTGGAGCATGGGCGAATCTAAAATGGGCCGTTTCGCAAAATATTTGTCTCGATTTGGGGGGAGTCTCAGTACGCAGGGAAGTACGTTAGAGCACCTACAACGAAACACGGACTGATTTCTTGTATCCAGTTTCCTAGAAGATTTATGAACCGTCTCTAACAAGAGAGAGATAAATAAAGCATAATCAGATTGAAACCAGGGCATCCCTTTCCCTGACACAACCTTTTCCGGCTGACATAGGGTAGCCCGACCTTAATATTAAATGTCCGTGTGTGATTCAAGAAAAGACTGCATTTTAGCAACGACGATGTCCAGGAAATATGCAATTATTAGTGCAGAGATGAGAATAGGCACGAACTGAAAATTGCATGTTCTCGCGCGATATGTCGTTGCCTGTTTTTTTTCCTATTGTTGTATTAATCTATACATAGTTCCTACCCCCATCCCTCGGTGGGAGGAGGTATTTTGTTGTGATGAAGTACGCCTGAAATGTACGCCTGAAATGATAAATAAGGATTAAGGATATCTCACTGGTTGTCATAGTCTACTTGAGCAATTCGTCGATCTTGCTGCTCAACGTCAATGGCTTCGTCAACGACGAGTATCTCTCCACAACCTTACCGTTTTTGTCAATCAAGAACTTTTCAAAGTTCCACTTGATTCTGTTGAGACCCATGAGACCGGATTTCTGGCTCTTCAAGAACTTATAAACAGGGTCTGCGTTATCGCCATTGACCTCGACTTTCCCCAACACTGGGAAAGTGACTCCGTAGTTCAACGAGCAAAATGACGCAATCTCGTCAGCACTACCTGGCTCCTGTTTTCCGAATTGGTTGCATGGGAACCCGAGGATTTGCACATCTTTATCCGCGTACTTCTTGTTCAATTCCTCAAGTTCTTTGTACTGAGGAGTGAAGCCACATTTCGAAGCAACGTTGACAATTACAACGACTTTACCCTTGAGGTCGGCAAAAGGATAAGCGTTTCCCTTTGAGTCTTTTGGTGCAAGTTCGTGGAAAGACATGGTTTTGCGCGGTGTAACGATACTGGTTGATGTGGGTGTTTTTTTTTTTTGCCGTTAATATTGTGTGCAGCTTCGAGGAACCCGGTACTTCTTTATAAGGGGTGGAACGGTTTTAACGGGAGGTGCGAGAGCCGAGGCGCGCGTGAATTCTTTGTCATCCGCGCCATAAATGGGCCCACCCAGAACACTTGCTGAACAGAGCCTCGGGCCAAAACTCCGCGTGAGTCCCTATGAATAGGGCGACACAATTGCCACAGGGCCACAAGGTGACGCGTCAATCGAAGGCCTTAATGAGCATGACGTCAAGCTTCAAGCAGAGAGGGGACAAGGAAATTGGGAAGCCTTGAACATAGAATACAGACAAAGCTATAGGGAAAATGATACTCACGCCGTAGATAGCATAATTAATTAATTTAATCGAGTTCTGTGCTGTTAACTCTATGTAAGGTGCTCTCGACTCTCTGGTGGTAAGCTTCTGTTCTCGTGGCCCTAGAAATCTGTGCCTTTCGGGGCGAGGATCTGGGGCCACACGCGGCGCATTTTCACCAGGATCTGCGGATGGATCTGTTAGGTCATCGCAATTGCTTGAACGACGTCATGAGATAAATATAGGTGAGATAAAAATTCAGAATTTAATAGACGTACTACTTCCTCAATTCTTTTCAGAGTAATGACTAACTAGTAAGCCCCAGGTATTCCCAGAGAAAATTGTTCGAGCTTGCTGGGGCCGTGCGAGAATCGCAGACGGACGCAAGCCAGGTGCTTGAATTTAGTAGACTCTTCGGCATCTCGATCAACTGAGCTCGGAAGATCGGGACTTTAGACATTCCGACTCATATGCACCTTTGTGGGTCAGCCTTGTACGGGCCAAAAAAAAAAAAAAAAATTGAAGCGGGTCATATCCATCTTTCGTTTTGATATGATATTACTTTTCCGTTGGAATCACAATTGACCACGATGGCTTCAACGACATTTTCAATGTGACATTTGCTCGGGACTCGTGCCAGTAAATTTTTATGCACATTATCTCCAATTATATCTGACGACCAAAGGTGGCGATATACTTCCGCCCTCACAGCTCATGGCATTAGAGCTCGCGTTTCTAGGCGAGGAGTTGCAGGTAGCTTGAAGAATGGTCTCTTCCCTGAAGCTCAAATGAGTAAATAAACAAGAGCCCCAATTCAAAAATTTCAAGGATAGATCATCGAAGATTGAGGCATATTTGTCGTGAGCCTATAATTCACCGGAATTTAGTTTTTAATTTATTTTTTCGCTCGTCTTTATCATTTTGCTACGAAAGATTCTAGAGATCATGCTGATTCCACACGCTAATTACTCTTAAAGAACCATTCATACTGTATTTTTTTCTTTTTTTTGAACACGCCTTCCGTGCAAAGAGCCCTCTGAAAGCAATCTCACTCGAAGACGTCCTTTTACAAACCTTTTTATCGGAGAGCGTGAACATGTATAATTTAATCAGCCATCTAGCTGCACACAAATGTGACTAGATAATGACCTCAATGAATTTTTATTTTCTCAACACGAAAGTGCCCAATACTGCAAAAATCTAAAGAAAAAATTGATCGCCGATCACCCCAATAGAGCAGATTGCAAAACTTACACCAGCAACCACCGATGCGACGTTGTAAGCAGAGCCCACAATCTCCAAATCATTTACGCGTTGTTTCTTGCTCATTGCATCCTCGATCTCCCCTTCAATGGCAGAGGTTGCAGACTCTGTGGCCTCGACGGGAGTTTCTGGAGACGAGTCACTCGATTCGTCTGAGACATGGATGTAAGACAGCTCCAACAGCGCGTCCTCAACAACTGGATTTGAAGCTTCTGTCTTCTGCTCTTCCTTGATGGATTTGGACTGTTTCAAGGCATAAATCTTTTGAGCCCACTGCTCGAATTTCGCCTGGATAACTTGCGCAACGTCGTAATCCCCGCTGAATGGGCCGGTGAGAGCGCATGCTCTAGTGCCCGCTTGATAGAATAATGCCACAAGCGCTATTGGTGCACCCACCGCAGAATACACTAGGAAAGGGTGTTTTCCCGTGGCAGAAGAGTATCTGTAGGATGTTGAGAAGGCCCAGGTAGATAAAGAGGCCAAAATTATGTTCACTGTGTTGGCCAAGGTGAAGTTGGTTCTGATAGCCGCCAAGACAGACTCGGCTGACGCAGCCTTGAGCGAAGTCTGCTGATTCAACTTTCTGATTAACTCTGGGATCGCTTGGAAAGATTGGTATGTCAACGATCCTGTCAACAATCCCAAGGATGTAGCACCCGTAAGTGTAATAATTGTGATGCACCTGCCCATTGTACTGGTTTTTGGTCGAACAAAGGAGGTTTAGTCTCAGACTTTTATCAAGAGATTGGGGTAGTGATGAATATAATGCCACGAAGTTTTTCTCGAAACAAAAGTATCGGAAAAGTAGGTTTGGTAGACTTGTCAAGGTTTGACTATGGCAATCTTTCAGAGGATCTCAAGTGTCCACTAAATTATGATAGAGCTTCCGAGGCCTCCCTCCCTTGCCGCTGCGGAAGGCGATCCCCCATTCACCTCTTAGTGGTGTACGGGTGTCAGGCCAAGGCTTTTCCGCTATGCCCGATAGTAACGCCTTATGGAGCTTGTTCCCTAAATGACATGGACCACATGGGACAAGATCATTTTGATATTGATGAAAAGACACAAAAATGTGATTGTTCGATGTATGGGCGCTGGGAAACCAAAAGTAGTAGGTCCTGGGCGCAACACCTTGACTTACCGGAACCTGCTTTGACCATCATATAACGCCCAGTCGCAATAAACTAATCTCCAGGGTTATCCTGTCTCTTCCACGATAAGTTGCAATCGAGCTCAAAAAACTTTTCTCTAGAATCTCAGTAATTAGGCACACATCTTATTTACCAGTTTTTGTTCATAAACTGACACACAAAATATATTTTGAGATATTGTGAATGAGGATCTTGATGCGAGAAGAAGGCAACCTGACGCAACTCAACAGCCAGGAAGAAGTTTTGCTGAAAAGGTGTCTGCAACTCCAGTCATTGGGTGATCAAAGCTTTCTCGTCAAATGCACGAAAAAAATCATTTCAAAAAGTCGGGAAGCTTTTCCGGGTCGCCTTCGACGCTCAGTACATCGAAGCTTTCTATGAGCAACTCAACGAGTATTCTGCCGCCCCGGGCACCGGAGAACCTTCTATACTCCTCGGAAACACTGGCCAAATTCCAACCTTGTAGACGACGCAAACATCCGATAACCGCACCAGTGCGGTGTCTTCCCATTCCGCAACAAACAAGTAATGGGTAATTCTCCTTATTACAGATGAATTCCAAAGCCTTTTTAATGGTCCGTTCATCCAATGAGTCCCATGGGTTTATGTTCGTGTAATTATAGTCATTAATGAGTCCAACAAACTCAATGTTAATACTGTTGTTCAGACAATAGTCCAAAAAGTCTTCCACGGGCTCCTCGCTAGCCAACCAGAGGATCGTCTTCAAATTGAGCTCCTCCAAAAACGACTGATTGATAAGTGACGGTTGTCCAGATCGATAGAGCTGTTTTTCCACGGGACAAAAGTTCAACGGCGGGATTATCCGCAGAATTGGAGCCTTTGGGATAAGCAAGGAGGTTTTGCTTACCAAAGGATCAACTTCGACTTCGTCGTGAGTAGCTGCTGACATGCTTGCATGATATTAGATGTTACTGGCTCACCACAATTCAAAAACAGTGAAGGCCGTTGCCGATCACGTGACTTTAATTCCGCGCGTGCCATTTTTGGTGTGTACTGTCTAAAGTCGAATCAGGCTCCCGCCGAGTCTCACGTCTGAAAGAGAAAGGACGACCTATGTAATTTGACCTGGTGCTGTGCGAAACTTTAAGAGCTGAAGCAAGACAAAAAGTATGATAATTCTGAACTCTTCATTTGTTTATCTATGAGGAAAATTTAAGGGTGTCGCATAAGCTCACCTAACTTGTCTGAGGTTCAATGGCTTTTGGGCTTTCGGGCTGTAGCAAATATAAGCTCGCCCTTCCATCGATCGATGCACTGAGAACTTGGTTATTGAAAGCTTGAATCTTGGGCGACACAGCTGAGTCTTTATGAGTCAAAAAGCAAACTTCGACTAAGTTTATTCTAACTTATTATTTGCAGCACTCTACCGGAAGCTCCAGATGCTAGAGACTCGCAGTCGCACATCTAATTTTTGGAGCAAAAAACTTGGAACTCTGAGCCGCACCCCGACAGCTAGTAAGCGCAGTGCGACATTCAGCCCTGGATTATCGACGTGTTCTCCGTTTACATTACGAACTGATTTCGAACAAAAACACATACACACAATCATGGCCAAGAAGGACAACGCTGTGAAAAAAGCCGCTGCT
>JAJLZY010000347.1:0-11618 GCA_030564885.1 Metschnikowia kofuensis (nom. inval.)
CCTATTCACCATTTTCAATCACCGTATACATCTCTCCAAACCCCAAATATCCCCAGCCATGTCTGTCATAGAGATCACCTCTGAGGACCAGCTCACAGACCTCACCACCGCGGACGCCACGCGCTTGGTGGCGCTCTACTTCCACACGCCATGGGCCGCACCTTGTCAAACGATGAACTCAGTCATGAAAACATTGGCCCAGGCCAATCCAGACGTGGCGTTTCTCTCCATCAACGCCGATGACCAGCTGGATATCAGCGAGCTTTTCGAGGTCTCCGCAGTGCCATACATCATTTTGACGAGAAACCAGACGATCTTGAAGGAGTTGAGTGGCGCCGATCCAAAGGAGTTTATTGCCGCCTTGAAGCAGTTCGGCAGCTCGCCTGCTGCGGCTGGAAGCGATATTTCTACTGCCACGAGCAAGGCCAGCGATGTGCCTACCACTAGCAGCAAGGAAAAGGAAGAACCTTCTCCTGCAGAGCTAGAGGAAAGATTGAAGAAACTCACGTCTGCAGCACCCGTCATGCTTTTCATGAAAGGCGCCCCCTCGTCGCCACAGTGTGGGTTCTCGCGTCAAATTGTAGCCATCTTGAGAGAAAACCAGGTCAGATTTGGCTTTTTCGATATTTTGAAAGACGACGCCGTCAGACAAGGCTTGAAAGCATACTCGGACTGGCCCACATTCCCACAGCTATACGTCAACGGCGAGTTCCAGGGTGGCTTGGATATCATCAAGGAGCTGCTCGAGGAAGACCCTGATTTCTTCGCCAATGCCGTCAGCGCATGAGTTGAACCGTTGAACATGAGCCCAGAGTGAATCTCACTAATTCTGAGAAATGGATGCGTTATTCACGGAATTTGGCACGAACTCAGCATCAACTCAGCATGGCGTCATATATTTATGTGTACTAATGAATGAGCGCAACCGCACACGTGCGGACTTTGTAGATTTTTGACTCGTTTCTCTCGATTTTTGTGGTTCCACAAAAGGGCCAAAGGACTGTTTCTACCTTGAACGAAACCCACAGAAAGTCTCTATAATCTGCCCTGAGACACGAGAATGGCTAGTTCTGCGTCATCCAGAAACTCATCCTCGCTCGAGTTGGCGTAAGCAGCCACACTCATGCTTGTCGAGGTCAGTTTTTGATTTTGCCCGACTTCCACATTCTTGTTTTCGTCCCCTTTAGGAAATTCGTTTCCGCTCGTTTTCGTCATGGGGTGTGCCATTTGCTTCGACTGCGTGGCGATTTGTAAAATGTGGTCATCCAAAGTATCATCTAAATCGTCGTCTGTCGCTTCGTTGGAAGTGGAGTCCTCTATTTCGTCCGATTCCTCCCCTTTCTCGTCATCATCAATTTGCATACTCTCCAGGTGCTTGATAGCGGCCAGAATATCCTCCAGAAACTGGTCTTTGGCACCTGCACCAGACTCGAACTCATCTTCCATGACTGGCATATCGTCATCGGCATAAATCCCCTTGAAAGTGCCTCCGATACGATTATAAATAAACGGCTTCGGCCCATTTTGGGCGCGAAACCTGTGCGAGTTCTTGATTTTGGGCAAGAAATACCCGTCGATCAAATTCACATCGGAAAACAGAACACTGCAGTTTCCCAAATACCTTACATAGTCCCCGACCTCACGGCGAACCTTGTTCTCTTCTTTTGCCAGCTTGAACTGCCGTGGGAACTTCATCGGAAGTGTTCTGCCGGACCTCACCTCTACTTTCCCGAGCTCTGTACGCGTGGCCCGTATAGCGAAATCCTGAGCTGCCTCTGAGCTGGTGAACGTGTCATTCAAACTGAGACTATCGACAATATTCGCGGCAATTTCGAGATCGAACTGCAGTCCGTTGCAGATCTGGTAGTTCTCCAAAAGCGCTAAGTAGAGTAGACCTTGGTTGTGGTAGTTATCAACCACGTCCTTGACGGATTCGTAGTCCAGAGAGTACTCTGTATTGGAGCTATCGCGTGTCTTCGAACTGGAGTGTATCACTTTCCCCACAGCGTGGAAAAGAGTGATTTGTGACTCGCGTAGAAGATCAGTCGGCAGAAACCCCAGGCAGCCTCGGCTCATGAACTCGAGACTGCTTATCAGAGACCTGATATCGCCAGATTCATAGAGCAAGTTGAGCAGGTCACTTTGGGCCCTGAATCTGGCTGTGAGGGAGCGTTCCGACGCCAATATCCGCAGAAGCAGTTTCTTGATGTATGTTTTGGCCACAGGGAGAAACTTTACCCGCCGAATAAGGCCGTTTGCAAGGCCCGAGTTTAAGAGGTCTCGTCCCAAGACAGTCTCCACTGTCATGCAATTATCAATATGGTAGTAGCCTCGTTGGCCATCTTCGCCCAAGATTTCGACTTCTGTCAAGCACAAAACTACTGGGGGTAGCTCAATTCCGCGCAGAGCAAAGATCCAGTCCTTGAGGCAACTGCGAAATGCACCTAGTGTCTCGGTATGAAACACATTCGGTAGGTCCTCAATCAAAATGACTCGCCGGTTGGCCCCAACAAGGTACCTGCACCCATCCATGAACTCCTGGAAGTGCTGGGCCTGGTGCACACTTTCCAAGGATGAGTCAAAGTACTCCACTAGGCCCAGATCACTTGAATCGGCCGATCCAAGCACTTCTTGCGCGAGAGACCTCGCCAAAGTCGACTTGGACGAACCCGCGGGGCCAGAGAGCACGAGGAGCCGACAGTCGCTTTTGTTCTGGGCCATTAGTGTGAAGATATCCCGGACCTCATTGGCCTTTCTAGGGTTTATACTGACCTCCAGTACTGTGCGAGGCTGGTACTTTACTACCCAGGGCACCGACTCGACACGGGCTTTTTTCGCAGATTTTTTTGGCTCAATGCATTCTAGAGACACATCATCAATATCCTCGCTGAGACTGTCCTCATCATGGTCATGTGCGGTCGTCTTCAGCCTACGAACCATGTATTTTAGCCATGCACTGGTGATGACTGAGTGCGATGGGTGAGACTTTTGAAGGTGCGAACCAGAGACTGCGGGAACTAGCTACTGAGCCACTTTAAATGATCGATAGATAAGTATTTCCACAAAATGTTTTAAGAAGATTTTGATAGTATTTTTCTTTGATACACACAAGTGCTTAGTTGATTTTTACTGCTTTGTCTATTTGCCAGTTGAATTACATGTACAACCATATACTGAAAGAGATGCGGCTGAGGACAGGCTCAACAAAGAACTATAAACTCAATGAGAAAGTGTTGACTTACTTTTATATCGAAGTACCAGTATTTGACCAAAGACTTGACACGCTTCTTGTTTGTTAGCTTCATTGGTTTTTGAATTTTTCACGAGTTTTTATACATCAACTTTGAAAAGAAGACAACTTCGAAACAAAGGTAGCGTATTACGTCCATGGACTGACTTTGACTTACTACATCACCTTGAATTAGAGAGGCAAAAGACCAACTCCGATTGAGTCAGCAAAATTCTCTTCTCGCCATTTTTGATATAGAATTGTATTTTTGTAGCGTTACATCATAAAATCGTGGAAAGCCGTTTATTTGAGGATCGTGAAGCTGGAGTGTGCCCATTAGAAGCCTGACGCCCCTCATACTCCTTTCTCTTTTAGGTCCATCTAGGAGGTGTCCGAGACGAGCTGGATAGAGCCATGTCGAGGAGCCATTTGAGCAGACGGATCCAAAAACTCATTCACAAACACGTAATTTTTTCTCTTCCCTTTGTCCGAGGGCGTCACGTGAGATCTATGTGTGTCGAAGCTGTAGTTGCTCTCAGCGATACCAAAGCTGTACATCTGGATTCCAGGGATTTGTGGCTCGGGGCTAACTTCCACTCTTGGCACTTCACACTGCACTTCACACTGCACTCCACGTTGGTTTCGGTGTTGGTCATACAGCTGGTTTTGAGGTTGGTCATGAAGCTGGTGATGAAGCTGGTCATGAAGCTGGTCATGAAGCTGGTCATGAAGCTGGCCTGGAACCTTATCCTGGAGTTTCTCTGGAAGCTTCTCTTGGAACTTGTCTTGAAGATTTTCCTGAAGGGGATCTTCAATTTGCAGGCTTTTCTCATTCCTTAAAGCATTTTTGGCTTGGATAGGTTGGTGCCGTGCCTGCTTGCAGCCAACTTGGGCCTTTTCCATCCCAATAAACTCGATATTGTCCGTCTCATCTGCACTTCCCAAAACAATGTCGTCATAGTGAACCTTCACCACGTCAGTGAGATCAGGATACTTAAGCACCTCGAATATAAGATCTTCCACCGAGTTCTTGACCACAAGACCGCAACACACTTCACCTGTGTGACGTCTACCAGGCCCTTGGAATGTGTATTGAACTAGTGAATTTGCCGGAAACTTGACTAGTTTTTCATGCAAATGCGCATCCTGCCGCTCGAAGTATTTCGAAAACGATGGCCGGTGGGTCTTGCAGCAAGCTTTATTAAAAAGGTAGCCAGAAGAAAAGGCACATGTGGCATGGTAGGACTTGACGCAAGTAGATGCCGTACATTGAAAGCAGGCACCACGTGACACAGTCTTAGCCGATGTTTGGAGGCGGTTTGGGATACGGCAAACAAGGCATTTAAGGTTCCGATACGGTCTTTCGATCTTATCGATTCCTGTCACAATCTCAGCAGATTCTTTCGAGGGGAACTTTTCAAAAGCAATTTGTGGGTGAAAAGCTTCGCCACATATGCGATGCACTTGCAAAGTTTCTCCCGACCGCGGGTCTTTCTGGTCTGTATCTAGAAGTTGAAACTTCCTGAATTCAAGCAACTGCTTAGGGAGTGTATTCGGACACAATACACATTGACCAAGATTCTTTTTCGACTGCACCCGCTTTTCTTCGACACATTGTCTTTTATGGGTAGACTCGCCCACATGAAGAGGGCGCAATTTGCTGGATCTCGACTCCGGGTCCGTAACACTTTTCCGGCGCAGAGAACCTTGTGAGTTCGCATCCACGACAGTCGCATTTTGCTCATATGGCTTCCCTTTATATTTGCAGTAAATTTGCTCGTGGTTGATCCCCACGGAATCACCGATACATTCGCATTTGCGGGTGTTTTTTGCATAGTCAAACCAGTCGTCTAGCGCAAAATTGACCGACTCGGCCAAATTATAGCCATAGTTGAATCCAGCATGATACCCAAATGGATATGTGATCATGAACTCGCCCTGTTTATGCACGATTCTATTGCACGTGATCCCATTTCTCTCAAGAAACTGTGGAGACGCTAGGAAAGTCTTGTGGCGCAAGAATTCTGAGCAATTCTTGAAGTCCTCGTTGAAGATCTCCAGCATGAGCTTGAAAAACTTACCGTTCTGGCTCTGAGGAATTGAATACCACTGTTTGGGTGCGCCGAAGTGGATATAGTTGATCGAGTACAAATCCTGGTCTTCTAGGTGCCACGAAAACGTGGCCTTCCACAACCCGGCATACAAATAAGCGTCGTTCACGCCTGGAAGTTTCTCATCCATCAAGTCCAAGAGATTAGGTAGTTTTGCCACGTTCCAGCACTCTGTATCATCTCGAAACAAGGATCCTAACATGTCTGCCCCATACATAGGCTCGGCATAGCCTAGCGATTTCCAGTAGAGCAGCTCGAGCTCTTCACATCGTTCTGAAGTAAACTCCGAGGTGTCTATATTAAAGTCTTGTTCTAGGATCTTGTCGATGATTCTGTTCTCTTTCGCCCTGCTACGTCTTCTTGTAGTCATGCGTTGGTCAGACTTGGGCTCTTTTGAGCCGTCTTTTTCAGGTGACGAGCCCCTGCGATTTGTCTTGTGCGCCGGCGGCAGATTGCTTGTCTTTTGCGCAAGCGTCTTCCACTGTGAAATATTATATTTGCGTTGTTTTTCGACGTTTTGACAAGAGTAGACACCCTTATAGCCGGCAGTGACATTCATGTTCTGCACAATCGGGTTCTTTATTGTTACCCGAGAGAGATTATCTTCAGTGTACGTTCTGTTCAACGCAGCCAGCCATTCATTGGGAGGAATAACTTTCACTATCCCACTCTTCATGCCGTACTTATTAATGGCCTTATTGAACTTGTAGAAGTCTTGGAATTGCGTCATTGTGGGCTCGAAAACCGGCACACCGCCGGAGTAGTACGAGGGCTCTACCACGAGGTCAGGGTCGGCGGCGTAAATCTTTTCCATGCTGAAGAAAGTCTTGTGGAGAAGAGATAACTCTTGATAACTTTGGTGGTCAAAATGCGTGGGTTCGATTTGAGATCACCTGACAAAAGCCGATCGCGGCGGCCCGTAGCCGACAGGATGATCACGTGATAGATAATTGAAGGTCGTGATCTAGTGGACTAGATGCCAACACATCCAGTGAAAAAATGCTTTGAACATGACGAGGGAGATTCAAAGAGTTCAAGAATCTCTCTCTTCGAGTTTTTTTTGAAAATTTTCGCTTGTATTTTTGGACTCTCGTTCCCCTTCTTAATCTTGTCTCTTCGCGGTGAGGTTTAGTGAGACTGGTCTTAGCCTCTCTCGTGACGTCAGACAAGGGGCCTTTTTTTGATATCCATATCCCGTGATTTCCGAGACCACCGATTCTTTTCCAGATGACGCAAGAGAACACTTCATGAACAAGAATATGCCATTACAAAGTTCTTTCTCGAAAAAAAACCGTCCTTCCCAAAATCCTGGATTCCAGCTTAGGAGGCACAGTCAGCTGCTTTGATGGCGTGCCTTCCTGCAGGAATATACCGAAGCTTCAGATCGGCAGCGCAAGATGAATCAAATTCTACCCCACAATACCCGAATCACTACACTCTCCTAGCATGGCACAAATAAGAAAGCAAGGTAAGCAGGAGCGTATATCCAAGGCCAGGGCTGCCAAGGCATCTGCGCTCACGGGGCTCACTGTGGCATTCTTTCTAGTATTCTGTTACCATATCTGGTGGGCTGTCGGTGCGTTTTATCACAACAGGTTTGGATCCACATTCAACAATCTTATGATCATTGCTGGCGGGCTTGTGCTCAACGGGTACTTGAGTGTGCAATTTTTGCTTTTCTGCGAGACCAGGCTCTTGAGCGACGGGATCGATGCGGACCACAAAAAGTACATCTGAGGCTAAGTTGGCGGCGTTGCACATATAGACTCTTCCATGGCATTTTGGGTGAGCTTGGCCTTTTTTGTTGTTCTCATCAACTCGAATCTTGGAAAAAATCATTATAAGCCTGGTGTTTCTTCGAAGAAATATGGCACCGCAGTTTCTCAGCCATTTCGTTGAACCCGAATTCAACCCTCCGTGATCAAAAAAGTACCCTTGAAAAATAGAAAAAGAGATCGCGATCCGGAGTGGCACACACAAAGACAACCCTTATTCGCAAATATCACAAACATCAGTAATAAACTGGACTAGACATGGAACTCCCATGTTGTTTGAACCCGATCATTTTCAGGGCTTGACGGCACTTGTAGCACAGAAGTGTTCCGGGCATCTAGGACATTTGGAACATTTATCAGCCCCATAGTACTTTTAGATATTTCCACTAAACTGAGCTCGGCCTCTTGGTCCTCCTCTGAATCAGGAATCACGTCATCAGACAAGCCTCGGTCCAGGACGAGAACTTTGAGTTGGACCCGTTTCGACCTGCTTGGATCGAGTTCAACTTTTCCGAGCACTTCCAAAATTTCAGGCAGAGCATTTCTTTGATGTTTCTTGAGTGGCGAGATCTGGACTGACTCTGTATCTGACTGAGCAAGAAATTGGCCCACATTGTCTTTTGGAAACAGAGCATTTGCTGATAAAAACACGTCTTCACTAGCACATGCCGACTCCTGCGTGGGTGTTCTCCACTTAGAGTGTGTTAAACGCTCCAGAACCGGAGACGAGTCTATAAACTGGTTTTGAATAAGTGGCGAGGAGTCCACTCGTAGACAGCTTGGGGTATTAAAAGCCAGTGTTTTTTTGAACTTTTTTGGTGTCACTGGACCTTCTAGCTCAGTATTTGCCTCTTCCAAAATAGGGTACTTCGAAACGGCTGTGGTTGGCCTTTCCAGCGAGGAAAATTCATCTTTTCTAGAAGTCCCAAAACCAGCATCAGGATTCAGCGTAGATCCAAAAACTAGGCTTGTGGTTGCTGAAACAGAGCCCTGGTTCCATGGCGGACCTGGCTTGCTTTTTTGCGCAAAAGTGTCTTGTGATCTTAGACTTTCCACTTTGCTCGCGGTTGCAAATAGTAGAGTTGAGAATTCTGCTGGCAGAAGCGGCTCAATTTCAGGCTCAGAGTCCACGACAAAATAGTTTTTATCCTCAAGACGCTGGGAATCCAAAAAAGGGTTTCCAGTCTTTTTTATAGGCGAGTAGATGTCCCGGTAGTCGGAGCTGATTCTCACCATCTCGTCGCCAGAGCTTTCTTCTATATCTAGAATAGTGGTCAGATCTGGCTCTACAGGCTGATTCCGGTCGTCCAAAGCTTGAGAAAGCGTGAGAAAAACAGGTGACTTTGGCGATTTTGGCTTTGGTGATTTTCCCAATTTAAACGGCTCAGATTCTTCTCGATGTAGAATGCTTGACTCACTCAAACGCAGCTCCTCGTCTAGATCATAAAGCCAAATGAGGTCTTCTTTAGAAAGCTCTTCACTAGGCTGGCGTGAGGCTTGTGACCACACAAGATTTGAATCCTGAGTAGAAGCGGTCTCCGCTTCTTTTGTTCGAAGGTCCTCGAGCCTTTTACTGATCACTTTTAGGGTTTTTTTGTTGCTCTTGGAGAGGTTTGGAAACTTGAGTCGCAAGCTCTCGGAAAACCGTTTCCACTCCAGGCCCGAAAATAGTCCCGTGCCCCGGTCGTGGCGGTTCTTAGAGAGCAAATGTGGAGTTGAGGTGGCGACTTCTACTTCGTTTAAAAACCGGTCCAACTTCTTCTGGTCACCCAAAAACTGGTCAAGAAGCTTCTGTGGATCGACGTGTTTCTTCCCGCCAAGCGTCTCTTTCACAAACGCGCTGATGGAGTTGATCTGACGCGTGGCTTTTTTCGTTACTTTCCGCTTAGGCTTTGAGACTTTTGCCTGTTGCGGTTTAATGAATTTCGGGGACACTGAGGCGTTTTTGAATGGCCCGAGACGCGACACCGAGGCGTCGGTTTGCTCCCGGTCCTCATAGTTGGCCTGGATCTGCGTCGACAGAAAGTATAGTGTGGAAGTATTCTTCTGAGGTGGGACGCGTTGATTCATTATGGGCCCGTGGGGTAATGTATATTTTTGGAATTACCATATGAAGGACACGCTTTGATTGGACAGATATCTTTTATTGATGTTTCCGATGTTTCTGATAGGATTTAGATTTGAAAAAAATCGGTGGCGTAGAACTTTTATGTGATTCGAAGGTTTCCCCAGATTCAAATAAGTGCAGGGCCCAACACGTCTGGTTGCCAATTGCCATCGAAGATCGCGTACGCGAAACCCAGGACCCAGGCCCCAAGCTCAGAGGAAATTCGAGAGTCGCAAATCAAAGCTAATGACAGCAAAAATGTGTGGAAAAAATCAGAAAAAACTAAACAAAGAAAAATTTGGAACGAGAAAAGGAAGACACGTGTCACGCTTGAGACAAAGTGACAGATTTTGTCGACGAAAAAATAAATGATTCATGGTTACTACAGACACGAAAGCCCATATTCACGAAACATGTTAGGCTACTCATCAAATTCCCATCAAAGCTCACCCATGACTAAGGTGAGAATGAATTTTTTTCGAGTATCTTCCAGCAGCCTTCACAAAAAGCTAGCTAATCAGATATTTTGAGGAGAAAAGAAAGAAAATTTTAGAGCTTTTTAAAAATCATATTCATACACCTACTGGGTCCAATAATTCTCCTCTTGCAGATCGTACCTTCGTCCCATCAGTATGTTCTTGTGGGAACAAAATTTTGCTGCTCGCCTTCAATTCAATGATACCACTCTCAAGCTTTAGCCCCCGACTTCTGCTTGATTTCCCACGTGCTGTTCTTTTTATTGTAAAATGCAATCTCCTGGATCGTGTGTTTGAGCATGCTTTTGGTGTATATCTTAAACTCTTTTTTGGCCAACTCCAGAAGCGTTCCAATCGAGAAATCGTTATTCTTTTTGATGAACTCTGTGAGATTTCCCACCACTTGCTCGTCCTTGATGATGGGTTTCTGGGGCGTGAGCACATTAGGCGTTTGTGTCTTTTCAGAAACTTTCTCCAGAGAAAAGGCACCTAGCAGAGTAATCAGGGCCACTGCTTTTTCTTGTGTAACCAGCTGTTTTTCGGCTTCTTGTTTTTCCAGGTCCTTCAACTCGTTTCCTATTTTCGAGTCTCCTGTCGCAGACCCCTCATTTGCACCTTTCACCTGTTTAGAGGGTTTTTCTGTGGCCCAGTAATTTTTGAATGGATCTATCGGGAACGGGATGTCCACGAAAAGAGGTTCGCATTTCATCTGGTCGAAAATGTCATTGTGAGTTCCGTCGTTCCATATTGTCACCGACTGGAGGGGACCCACGTGTCCACGCTTACTGGTTTCTGTGTTGTCGACAAAATCCTCCATTTCATCGTCCTCTGCGTCCTCCTCCTCTTCGTCTCCTTCGTCCAAGTCATCAATGTCTTCTTCGTCGCCTTCGTCGCCTTCTTGCCAGTCCAAATCTGAGTCGTAGTTGTAGTCAAAGCCTATGACGGTAGTATCCAAAGGTTGAGTTGGCTGGATTAAGGTGGACGAGTGTTTTTCCGAGCACCAGGTGCCAACATACGGTGGTTTGGCGTTTTCGTAGAATTGCAAGTATTTCACAGGAGGCAAATTTGTTACCAACTGGGAGAGCTTCGCCTCGGTCATTTGGGCCGAGTTAAGCGCATCCACAATCTGTTGTGAAGTTGTGTAAAGATGAGGAGCTTTCAAAGGCGCACTTGTGAACAAATCCTCGAAATTCAGCGGATCACCAATTTGTGCCACTCCAGTGTCAAAGGTCTCTTTTGAGGACTCTAGTAGATCGGGCGTGAGCTGTGAATTCGACGCAAGCAAAACATTGCGTTTCTGAAAAAACGGTAAGAAATCAGACCCATACTCATCTGGCTTGGGTATTCTCTCCAGCCCTTGAGGCAATGAAGAGGAAATGTCCCCTTTCTCAGAAATAACGTCTGGCTTTAACAGAGAAGAGGCATCTTTGCTAACCGTATCGACTTTGACTGGTTTGACCGCGAAAAAATTCGAGATTTTCATCTGGCTGCGTTCTTTAAGTTCTTCGGCCTTTTTGCGCTCGTCTTCCTTATTTCTCCGTTCCTTCTCCTTCACCTTCTTTTCTAGCTCTTTAGCCTTTTTCTCTTCCTCGACTTTGAGTCTGCGTTCTTCTCTTCGAAGCCGCTCCTGCTCGCGTTTCTCTTGTTTTTCTTTCTCGATGGCCTCTCTCTTTTGCTTTCTTTCCAGTTCTTTTTTCTCTCGCTCCTCCACCTTCTGTCTGCGTTCCTCCTCCTTTTTGCGGTCTCTCTCGGCCTTTTCGGCCTCTCGGAGTTTTTGTTTGGCGAGACGTTCTTCTTGTCTCTTTGTGAGTTTTTCAGGTTGCATTTTGTCAGATTGAGTTTTGTCAGATTGAGTTTTGTCAGATTGAGGTTTTGCAGATTCTGTTGGAGCTATAATTGAACTAGATTCCACGGACTCGG
>JAJLZY010000348.1:0-11530 GCA_030564885.1 Metschnikowia kofuensis (nom. inval.)
AACTTTTCCCATAGCTAGATTCCTCTACCATACTCAATATTATGACAGCAGTACTCTCTAACGATATTCGCTCCGACTCTTTCAAAGCTGTACTGGCTAAGTTCAAACAGTTCAAATATGAAGAAGGCTCTCATTGGACATTTGCTGGCGATACTTCGTCTCTCCAGTTAAATGCTTCTATGCAGACCACTATTCAACACTGTGCATTCCTGCACCAATGCACAATCCCTGGCGAGGAAATGGTAGTGAACACACTGTATGATTAATTCAGAGTATGGAGGCACGGACTGATTATCCTTCCTTTTCTAATGGAAGCGTCAACAATGACACAATAATTATGCTTGATAATTCTTGTCCGAGGTCCGGGTCCAACGTATGGTTTCATTCTTTTTTTTTTTTAGTCCTTTACGTCTCCCGAAGATTGCCGGAGAGTGCCTCGCGCACATATTTGCTATACGATGGAGATGGGCATCTTTTGTTGATATCATTGTGCTGGATATAGTGATCAAGCTGGAATTTTCAGCGCCAAAATAGCAGGCCACTCAAACCTGATCACAGTATTGAAACATATGCCTCAATCTTTTAGCTTTGATGTTTTCTTCAGTCTCAGACCTCAGCTGGTGCAATAGCACCGAAACGCGGCCTCAAATTTTGCGGGCCTATAATCTTATGAGAGTTCAAATAGTGAAAGCTCCTATCCACACAGTGTTGCTATGTTCGGGGGCTCGAATTTTTATTTTTGGTGTGAGGGAGTATAAAGTTAGGTATTTTTCGAGAGCCGAGACTCATGAAGAGTATTTCATTCGAAGTAGGATTTGCAGGGAGGAGCCCGGCCGAGCTGTTTTGCAAAGCACTTCGATTTTCGATCACTTGACCGCTCAGAAGATGATTACGTACTTGTAATTATTTGATGCTTGATGTAGGCGGGATCATCGATCGCCTTCATACGGCTTTTTTTTGGACATTTTTTTTTTTTACTCTTCTCTGATCTCTGGCCAGATAAATTTAAACAGTGACCCATGTAAGTCGGGTGCACAAGCTTGAAAGTTTTTTTTTTTCGACATAGATAATAATTATTGATTGGTGTGCTCAGTATCCGTGCCTCTATATTAGAGTCCAGACTTCGGAAATATTTGGGAATTAGCTCTGGTCTTGATCAGGTGAATACGTTTCAACCTGCACACCCGTTCTCTCCTCACTCCATCAGGCAAGGGAAAATCAAAAATAATAAAGCACTGGAGCACCAAGTCACTGAAGCACTGAAGACGAAGAGAAGAGATGTTTTCGCACGCTTCGGCTTCACTAATACGAGACTCGAGCTATTGAATCGATAACCTGGGTCCAGAAAAGTCAAATATAAGGTTTCTGACCGACTTCAGTCACCATCGAGTTCAAGAGAAAAAAATTCATAATGTACACGATGAACACGCCCTAAACCTTCGCGCTGAATCAAAGTAACTTTTACCGATCCAGGGCGATTAAGTCCTGCGAATGGCGCGAGCCCGAGTTTCCAGCTCTATAAGATTTACCTGAAGATCAGTTGAAATAGTGCCTATAATTTTTTTTGATTTCATTCTAAGCACTCAACCAGATCACACTATTTGATCAAAAGCCCCCGGTTATGATGATTTATTTTCCATGTGGCACGAAATACTTTGCTTCCATTCTTAAATGCTCGCGTTCGTATTCGGTATCTTTCGCGACGCGATAGTACACGTGCAGTCGCACATACTCTAAAGTGAAGGCCGTGCGTTTTCGATGGTGGGTCGAGCAGCGAGCCTGAGGATCCATCTTCCCAGTCACCTGTCCGGTCTTTTTTCCTAGTAGTCCAAGAACTAGTCTCAGTTTAATTATTTATATCAAACAGTTCAAAATGGCAATGTTTTCCTTGCGGTTTCTCTCGCGGTTGATCACGATGCCCGTGACGATCCTCGTCTCGATCATCAAGTATTACACCGTGGGCACGATCTTCCAACGCACCAACAAGGAGTTTCAGGGCTCGCTCTACAAGAACACCCACTTGTCTGTTTTGAACCACTTGGCCAACAACTACACGCGGGACGACGTGGCGCTCTTCATGTATGCGCCCGTGACAAAATTATTCGAGAAATTCAAGCTGTCGCCCTTGGCAGTGGGCCTCAACGGCTTCGGAGATAAGATCAACGACCGGACCTCGTGGATTGTGCGTGCGAAGGAGACCACGGGGCCCAAGAAATCGGCGATTCTTTTCTTGCACGGAGGAGGATACTGCCTCAATGTTTTCGGGACTCAGTTCGTCGGCATCACTGCCTTGTACTATGCGGTGCCAGAGCCCAAAAGATCCAACTTATCCATTGCCATCCTCGACTATTCTTTGACTTGCCACTACAAGAAGTACCCCACGCAGATCAACGAAGCCATTGCCGCGTATCGCGCCATGGTCGCAGAGGGATACGACGATATCATTTTGGTGGGCGACTCGTGCGGTGTGAATTTGTCTGCTGCCGTGGCTCGCTTCATTGCCTACCCTGAAGAAGCTCGCAAGCATTTCTCGCAATTTACCGAATTCGAATGGGACTTCTCGCCTTTGCCACAGCCACAGAACTGTGTGATGATCTCGCCTTGGCTCGAGCCATACACGAAACCTGTACTCGATCCAAACTTCGACTACTCCGGAGACTTGGGTGCCCCCGATACAACTATGGGAGACTGGTATATTGAGGGCTTGGACCAGTCTGACGTTGCCCCTTTTGTGCGGTTCACGGACAACGACTACGCCTCCCAGTGGGCTAACGTGGACTCTGTGAACGGGAAAGGCAGAACATTGTACATCTACGGGGAAAGAGAACATCTTCGCCATGGAATTGAGAAATTCATCGATCTTATCACGAAAGAAGGCGACGGCAAATTGGAGGTCTACGTTGAAGATGGAGGTATTCACGACGGATTGTTTTACGTGGAGAGTCTCGATTACATGTCTGCTAGTGGCGCGCAGAAGGCACTTGATGGAAAGTTCGAATCTAAATACGCTTACTCGCTCGTGGGCAAATTCTTGGAAGAAGTCCTTTGAGGTGTCGTTGATATCACTTTGATGGAGTATTGAGACCATAAATCAACCGAACTACCAAATAGTAATATTATTTACCTCTGTCCACAAAAAACAAGATACAATGTTGTTAAATGATCAAGGAGAGAGGCGCTGTCAGTGGATCAAACAAAAAAAATAGCTTCCCCACCAGGAGTCGAACCTGGAATCTTCTGGTTCCAACGGAAGTGGTTACTTTCGTAGCCAGACGCCTTGACCATTGGGCCATGAGGAACGAAGCTGTTGGTTTCGGAAATCTTTTACGTTATAAATAACGTGTAATACATCTTTAGAGTCATAAGCGTATGAACTTTAGCGATATATCGTTTCACAGATACTTTTCAAATGAGTACTGCTGAATGCTCATACTCCTGGCACAACAATATGATCTATCTGTGCGAAAGATTCAGCCGAGGGGTTGCTTTTGCCGTGGTCACGGCGTTAAGTGACCCGAGTTCGACACTAGGTACGTTTCTTTGAAGCTGGTTAGAGGATGTATATAATTTCGTTATAGTTTTAGTCCTTTAATCAGATGAATCAGACAAAAAAAAAAAAAAAAAGATGAGTTTTCGAGCATCGATGCTCGTCTCTTCTCATCTGGGCCAAGAAGCAATTGAATATTGAGGTTTCCTACATAGATTTGATAGTTGAAGGGGGCTTATGCTCTTTCTGTGGAAGCCCATGGTGTGTCGCTTCGTCTAAATAGATCAAATTGAAGCAACATCTTCAAAAAAGTTATTCGTCAATTCCGCAACTCATTCACATTTCTGTTCAAGGAAAGCTCTGACCTCCTATGTGATCAATCTTGTAATGGTTTCTCAGTACCCATCGAATGACGAGAAAATATTCTCCCGCTTCGCTGGCCAAAAAGGTTAATTTCCGCGCCACAGTTTGTTGTGGTAACGCGATGTGGTGTTCTCTCGCGAAGATGATTGGGTGCAAACTGTGGATGAACAATTATTGTGTGGGCTGACTAATACAACCCAAAATATAAGGTATAGAAAATATATAAGGTCGTCGAAAAACATCCCGTTTTCCCATTTTTTGTCAAAGAATTCATATATATCAAGACATGGCTCCTCCTGCTGCGACCACTTCTGTCACAAGCGACTCTTCGAATGAGTACTCCTCTATCATACAAAGTTTGACTAAGTTGAACATTCCCGGGAGCGCGGCTTATCAGAAGCCCGTTAAGCTTGGCGCTTCTGCTTCATGGGCCGAAAAATTACCTGCGCCAGCAAGGCGGAGATTCGAAAAACATGGCATCGACTTATCGCAAGGGTACCCGAAGGTGTTAGAAAGGGAGCAAATTCCTACTTTCCTCGACGAGGCGTACGAGATTCGGTCAAAAGAATACCCATATGTTGAGAGAGGCAAAAACGCAGATCCTGAGAAGAAAGCTTTGTTTTCTGCAGCGAAAGAAGTGAATAACTTGACTGCTCACATCGGAACAGAAATCGTAGGCTTGCAACTTGCCGACTTGAATGATAAACAAAAGGATGAATTGGCGCTTTTGATTGCGGAGAGAGTGGTGGTGTTTTTCAAGGACCAAGATTTGTCGCCACAGAAACAATTGGAGTTGGGCAAGTACTGGGGTCAGGTTGAAGTACATCCACAAGCATCGAGAGTCCCAAACACAACAAGCGGAGAGGACTTGGCAGGCATAACCGTGATCTGGCAAGACTACGCCAGAGAATTCTTTGGCATCCCTCTAAGTTTCAAAGACGCCACGAAAGGCACAGGGTCATGGCATGCCGATTTGGTCCATGAGTTCCAGCCGGCTGGAATTACTCATTTACACAACGATACAATTCCTAGTGTCGGCGGGGATACTTTGTGGGCTTCGGGTTATGCGGCATATGACAAGTTGTCTCCCGCTTTCCAAAAGTTTTTGGATGGGAAATCGGCTGTTTTCCGCTCAGCTCATCAGTATATTGATAGAGAGAACCCGTTAAGTGGCCCTAAGTACATTGAAAGGGAGCACCCAATAGTGAGAACTCACCCTGCAACGGGCTGGAAGTACTTGTTTGTGAGCAGGGGCAAAACCTTGAGTATTGTGGGTTTGGAGCCGGCTGAGTCCGATGTCATATTGGAGTATTTGTTTGGCGTGTACGAAAAGAACTTGGATATCCAGGTCAGATGGAACTGGAAGTCGAAAGAAAATTACGGTACTTCGGCTATCTGGGATAACAGGATCGCGAATCACAACGCTGTGTGGGATCACGAAGGAAAAGAGCCAAGGCACGGCACTCGTGTGACTTCTTTGGCGGAGGTTCCATACTTCGACCCAAGCTCGAAATCGCAGAGAGAAGCTTTGGGTTTGGATGCTTGAAGAAGTGCCGCAAAGTCATCAAAACTCTTGAAATTAGAAAAGAAAGTTGGGTTTAGGAAATAACTTCTTAAGTATGATCTGTATATTTGATCAGATTCTGGTTGTCTCCATTTTTTGAACCAGATGCTAGTACAAGAAGCAGAGTAGCGAGCTGACATTTGGTCATAGATGAATATCTGTCTTGTACAATCTCAAAGATTGAGGAAAGATCTCATTCTGAAATGAAAGCTTATCAAGATCTTGCCCCAATTTCTCTTTCGGTTGTCCTTAGAGATCAGCCCACACAGTAGATTATCAGAGCGCATTCATTTTCGAGAAATCTCAGGTCTTACAATGCTTTGAGATTTTCTCAGCCCTCGTTTGCTGCTTCGAGCTTGCGCAACAGTCTCTGGAGTGACGAGAGCCAATCTTTCTCCAAGTCATTCAATTCCAACGTGGCCGGAACATAGACAAAACGTTCGTCTATCTCGATCCTTGCCAGCCCTTCAACACGACGAAGCGCATACGACTGTTCGCTGTGTATTGACGAATGCTCTGAAATGGCGTCTTCTGATTTCGCGCTCGGCTCAAGAGGCGGCTTCCCCATTACTCCCCCAGACCACCAGTACGTTGGGTAGCTCCTTACGATGTTACCAAAGATACAAGCTACAGCTAGCATAAGCACTGACGACACCAATTGCGCTGGAAGGTACCACCAACCCATCTTTCGGATTTGTTCATTGGTGCAAGGAAGCACAGCAGACGCTCCGCCTGGAGGGTGCACGCAATTGAAGATCGACATGACTACCGACAGAATGCCCACGCTCAAAGCAGCTCCAGCCCAATAGTTTTCTCTGCCGCCAGCAGACAACAGAAACAATTTTTGCACACATAGACCTACCAATGACGAGAGAAACTGGCCCATGATCACGTTTCGAGGCTGTGCTAGAGGAGAAGCGTGAGCGTTGAAGCAAAGAATAGCGGACGCACCATAACTGGCAATAATCAACGGGGCGCTATGGTCGGTGAAAACTGTACGAGTTTTGAAAACGGCCTCGATCACTGCTATTCCGCAAAAGGTGGACACGAGAATCTCGAGCCATAGCCACGGATCAGACACCGGCCGGGGCGAGGCGCCTCCGAGAAACCGCGCTACAGGCTTTGGAAATCGGGAGATCTGGCTGGGCCATAGAAATCGATTGAAGATATCATCGATTGTGAATTTGAACATTTCATTGTAATTCAAAAGGTCATTGCAATCCGAGTCACTGGCTCATCTGTCAGTCTCAGAGGCGCGCGAAATATTAGAGTGCGCACATCGGCTCGCTGCTCAGCTTATCTCCGAAACAAGCCTTCTCAGAACAATGAAACAATACGAATTTTGTCGTAAGAGGATATATTTTTGAGGCGGAGAGAAACTCGGGATCATTCAGGTCAGAAGTAAAACTACAGTTTCGCCGCAAGTAAGGCCTCATGTCAAATATATGGCTGCCACCCACTATGATTAGATGATGGACGTGGCCCTTTTTTTTTTTTTGTTAGTCATATTGGTACCTCGAGGGGATCATGATTGTGAGAAAAGACCAGAATGCAGGGGGACAGCCAATTCGCTAAAAAAAAAGGCAGGTCATGGTAACTTTTTTCGATAAAACAAGCACGAAAGTCACAGTAAGGCATTTTCAAATTTGATTAAGGTTGAGAGATCGCTATTGATATGCTTCAAGTCTTGTGGTTTTGTTGCCCAAGCTAATGTCCACTCCGAGTCCTCTACTTATTTGTCACGATATAAAGGATAGAGGCAATAGTATGTCGGGCTGGCTTGCACATTATTATTTTTTTACTACAATTATTCCCCAACGGCCGCTTTCCCGTACGGCTTCATTTCTCGCTCGATATAGCATTATATTTCTTGGCAAGAATGTCGCATCATTAAGCTTTACCCCGCGTGTACTCCCACATCGCGGGCTATAGTTGCCTTTGCTTCTCGACCTCTACGTACGGCGTGTGCAGAAAGTAATGCGGGCTCATGAAGCATACTCGGCTGCATCATCATGCACATAAAGAGCTACATTTGCGTATACGATAAAGGGGATTCTGCTTGCATGAACCCCTGAAGTAAGACTCGGGGAGTTGTCTTTTCACAGCCGTGGCCTCTCATCCTATTTCGTTCATGAGAAAAATGGCCTGCGTGGCGGTCGGCAAAATTATCACCTGATTCGAGTGTCACTTCAGGGTTCCAAATTTGGGCACATTCCGGTAAGATGAGTTTTTGTCGTTCGATTCTGAACACAAGGTCTACTTGATCTGCTTCAAGATAATTCTTAGGAAATTTTCGTGGAGCTTGTTGTCTGCGCTCTCTCTACGTTCAATTGAAGGATGAATCTATGTCTTGTTCAGCCGCAGCGACATGTCTTGGTTCGCACAACCAGACACTTGGTAAAGTAATTGTGTTGAGTGAATCAATCGAAAATTTCATAATTG
Organism: Metschnikowia kofuensis (nom. inval.); assembly: GCA_030564885.1. Lineage (NCBI taxonomy): Eukaryota > Fungi > Ascomycota > Pichiomycetes > Serinales > Metschnikowiaceae > Metschnikowia > Metschnikowia kofuensis (nom. inval.). The sequence goes on from JAJLZY010000348.1 coordinate 7,857, forward strand.
GTGTGTTTCATACGAAAAGTTCCTGAATATCGCATCAAAGCGTCTTTTAATTTTCAATTCTATATTCTTGCGCATGTAAAATGAACTAAACATTACTCGGAATCAATCAATTCGAGCTACCCGGTTTCAAGCAATTAGCGAGAGCAGTCCCCGGGTCACGTGCGAGCGAAATGGTATTGTAGTCGCACATTGCGCGTTCTTCATATTGTTTCTCTTGTTCGAGTACTCGTCGTATTTTGACAGATTCTATTGTCATTCAACAGCGGGGAAGGTTATACAATGAGCTGGAACAATGCGGCATATCCTTGTCTTTGGAAGCTCGGACTTGTGGCGTCAATTTTGCCTCATCGTGCTCACCAACTTTTCCAGGATGTGTACAGTGAACCTCTGTTTTTGCCTTGGTGAGGAGACGATTGCTGTTTTCCTGTTTCGTCGCGCATCTCAGCCTTCAGATTAGTCCGTCATATGACGTCAATCGGCGAGATTGCTACGAAAATTGACAATTCTCCAAACGGGAAGAACAACCCCAGCTTGTATCTTTAACTACTCCTTTGGCTCGATCCGCAAGTCTCCTTAAAAAATATTCTTCATCCATAAGAGAGAAAACAAATTGGAGAATAAAATATAGGGGGAAAAGAGGGAGAACGTCATGACTGCGAAGCTACTCAGGTTCAAGAAAGTGCATTACTATTGCATCCCGCTCATTGCCCTAATAGTATGGTGGGGAATGCTAATAGCCATGTTGGCTTGTTGGGGGGCACAAGGAAGACCGATATATGCCTTCATGAATGGAGAGTATCAAAACCCGGTATACATTAGCGATATCGGAGCAACGAATCTCAATCCCTTATTTATAGCGTGCACAGGGTTCCAGTTGATATTTTTTGTGGGAACTTTGTTGATGGAATTCATCTTACGCAAGAAACATAAACTTCAGCCCTATGTCTCATCCAAGCAGCCCATCTTCGCAATCATCAGCATTGTGCTGGCGGTGATTGGCGAGCTAGGTATATTGATGGTGTCCATCTTCAAAACCACCACGTATCACAGCGTCCATCTCACAATGGTGGGTGTGTTTATCTTCTTCGTGTTCTGGGCATGCTTCTTCAACTTCATGAACTCTTTCATTTTCGGTAATTTTCCGCAAAGATTGCACCCAAATCACGAGAGGGTCATATTTGGGAAACACAGATGGCTGAATCTTTATATGGTATCCTTCTTCTCCAAACTCTTATGGCTAGTTGCCGCTCTTGTTTTTGCTATTGCCTTCGGGGTGTTGATGAAAAAAGACAACAATTCGTTGTCCGCGATATTCGAATGGATAATTTCCTTCTGGTATGGATTTTTGCTCATTTTTTGGTCGATGGATCTCTTTCCGTCTGCTGTTAAGCACTACAGAGTGCATCATCCCGAGAAGTTTGACGAGAAGTTTGTGGATAATCACATGTCTCAGTCAATTATATCGAATAATGACCTGGCGTACGGTGATCATGACTCCACTTTGCAGGGACCAAGCTCTGCCCAGCAACAGGTATAAATGTCTTTCATGTTTTGGGGACTTTTTCGGTGCTCACAAGTCTATAATGAAGCATACTTCGTAGGAATTCGATATTTCTGAAAACCGATAAAAAGCGCCGGTGGGCTCTCATTCCTTTCCGGGATATTCTCTTGTAGATAAACAGTGACTTTGAGTATGGGAAGATTTGTCGAATCGATTTAGGGCTCTTTGCGTAGTGTTTGCAGGCCTCAACGGGTTCACCTTCGATTTCTGGCGGAGTAGTGCTTCGAGCCGCAAATCTTTTGTACACCTTGTGCATCTAAAACCCCTCAACTGCCTTGCTTTTTTACGCGTATGCTTATATGATGTAGTAGCACGAAAGCATCTGTGAACAGTAGTCGAGCAGTTCATTGGGGTGGAATTCTTTCTTTGTCCCGCACAAGGATATCGCTTCCACGGCATTCGAGGCAGTGCTTCATTGCCTCGTGAGCTTTAGGAAGTGGTACGTTTCGCGTATCTCCCGAAACGAGTAAACGAAACAATGAAGAGTTCGAGACAACTTCAACCAAGTCGACTCGAATCAATACACCGTTTCATTGTGTCGATATATTATTGCTTCACAGAGCAACAAGTCTCGCGACAGGAAAGTGGGCACATTCTTTCCAAGAAAATGATTGCAAACAGATCAGTAGGTTTCCTGAAGATGCTTTTTGCTTGGAAGAAGCCAAGCACAGCACCATTCAACCTTTGATGTGCGCATGCACGCGTCCTCCCGCAAGAGGGCGTAGCATCTGCATGTGTTCCCCGAGAGTCTAGGCGCTATGCGCGTTTGCGCAAATACGAAGTGAATGTTTTTGGCAATAGTTTTGGGAGGCATATTGCATGCGTTGAGGCGCAGACATGCATTTCCCCAAGGGGCAAGCTTTGAAAATGAAGCTTCTAAAAATAAATTTCAGGGCCCGCCCCGAGGCGAAGCATTCTTTGCTGGCCTTTTGAGCGGTGAGCCAGCAGTTACTTGTGCTCTGACATAGCACTGAGGATATAAGCGAAAGGAATATTCAGCAAATTGAGCTTTATTACAGATTTTCAGTGTGCAATTGTCTAGAACGTATTCCATCCAAAGAGGTTTGGGGAATTATTCCGCCATCAGGCGGAATGTTTCATGACTTTAGCGCCCGCACCTTAATTGCGCGCAAACACTTGCTATAGACCTCAAAATCGACTCATTTTTATCTAATTTGGCACATCGAAAACAGGATTTGAACAATTAAAGCCAATTCGACAAATCCGTGAAAGTTTCACATTTTGCCGCTCTGGTTTACTTCATGTATGGCGCGAGATTCTCACTACGAAATTGTCAGCCGCGGGAAGGTCCTGCACTCTGCGAGGCGAGAAATAACGAGGGCACTTCTTTGTGTCTATCCTAGCACGCCAGAACCAGCGATCAAATCCATTATCGGTCAACCTATCAACCGATATTCTTACTTGTTTAGTAGCTTCTCAATGTCCTGTCTTATATTTGGAACTACCGGGTTGTGTGGCAAGGCGTTTTTGGAAAGCGCTGAGAAATCGAGTTATTTCACAGCCCTCACTTCCGTTACAAGACGGCCTCTCAACTCCAAGGGCAAAAAAGTGAAGGAGATAGTGGAAAAAGATTCAGATAAGTATTCGAAGATCATAGAGAAAGAAAAGCCATCTATTGTCTTTTCTAGCTTGGCCACAACACGCGGCGCCGCAGGCTCGGCCAAGGCGTTTGTGGAAATCGACCATGGCATCAATTTGAAGATTGCGCAGGCCGCTAAAGCCGCTGGCGTCGACACGTTTGTGATTATATCCTCCGTAGGTGCGTCTTCTCTGTCACCTTTTCTCTATATGAAGACAAAGGGCCGTATCGAGGACGATATCATTGCCTTGAAGTTCCCACGCACGATCATCCTTCGCCCCGGACCTTTGTTAGGAAAAAGAGATGGCTCAAAAGGATTTTTGAATGACGCGAGCTCTGCAGTGTTTAAGTATATTCACGGGACTGTGGTAGGAAATAATTTGTTCTATCCAATCGAAGACAAGGAGGTGGCCCGAGCGGCAGTGTCTTTAGTTCTGTCTCGTGTGCAAGCTACCCCTGAACCTATAGTCAATATCGTTGGCGGTAAGGAGCTTCTCCAGATCGCGCTGACCT
>JAJLZY010000349.1:0-11352 GCA_030564885.1 Metschnikowia kofuensis (nom. inval.)
CCCATGGGCACGGAATCCAGCGACATCAGCTTGATCAACAACAAGAAACTCCAGGTCAACCACCATGACTTGGGCAGCAATCCATTGCACGAGATCTTTGCCTCACAGGATTTTGAGCACGAGGACCTGAAACGAGACCAGATGTACGAGGTATGGGAGCGGTTGGGCAAGCCGAGGTTCCCGAAAAACATTTTGCTCAGGACACTTTGGAACAACAACATCTCGCCGTTCCAGCTATTGCAGACATTTGGGCCCCTTTACTCGAAGCTCTTGTCGTTCTGGTCATTCCAGAGGTTCCAAAATCTCACTGCCAACGAGCCAGCTTCCGACTCAGACGGGGAATCCAAGCACGTGGACTTGATCTTGAAACTCCACGAGTACTCGTTTTCTATCTTCAACCAGTACCAGGCGTCAGGTGAGCTTGCCATCACGAAACTCATCAATCACGAGATAGTCCCGAGGATCCCGCTTTGTGATCGTGGATTCGTCGAGTACTTGAATGACGCCAAAATCAGAACGCTCTGGATGTACGGCGACAAAGACTGGATGAATTCCAAGGGAGGCGAGTACTGTGTAGAGAAGCTCCGAGGCTTGAGCGACCCACAAGCAGAACATGTTGTACTCAAAGACGCCGGCCACCACATCTATTTAGACAACCCAGAGGGATTCAACGAAGCGGTGGTTGACTTTTTCGGGTATGGCTCCCGAAAGCTGTAGGGCAACATTTGTGTGGCAGCTATAGGGCAACATTTGTGTGGCAGCTATAGGGCAACATTTGTGTGGCAGCTTCGGGGCAACATTTGCGTAACAACTGTAGGACACACAATGCTTGTGGTGCCCGTCGCTTCATAGACAGGTCTAGAATAAATTATACAATGTCTCGAAAGCGTTTTCCTTGCTTAATTCAGAAAGTTTCTGAAGGATTTCTCCGCGCTCGACGTCGGCCTTCATGGCCTCCGAGATCTTATAGGCCGAGTCGATCACAGCCTTCTCTATGCCGGCCAACTTGGCCACATTCAATCCATACAGATTCGACACGACGCCGGCCACGAGCTTGTAGAGAAAAACCACCTCGGGCCAGTCGTCCTGGGCGTTTTCCAGCGAGTGCTTCTCCACAAATGCCATGTGGTGATTTGTCACGGCGTCGTGCTCCTGCTCAAGCACGTGCAACGATGGATAATGCGTGATAAATAGGGTCAACGGGCCGGCCCGGTCCTCGATTATGTACTTGAGGATCGAGTACGCAAGCGCAATGCCGTCGCTGGTGCCGGTGCCCCTGCCGATTTCGTCCAAGATAATGAGCGATTTCGGAGTGTAGTTTTGTATGATGCTGGCGCACTCCAGCATCTCCACCATGAAGGTCGACTTGCCCCTCAAAATGTTGTCTGAGGCGCCCATGCGGATGTAGATCGAGTCGAAGATTCCCAATGTGGCCTGCGCACAGGGCACAAAGCTGCCGACCTGGGCCATGATCACAAATAGCGCGATCTGCTTGACCAACGACGACTTTCCGCCCATGTTGGGCCCGGTGATGATGAGCACCTTGTTTTTGTCATGGGAGAGACTCACGTCGTTTGGCACATACGCCCCCAAGTTCTGCGGAAGCTTCAGGAGAATCGGATGGTACCCCAGACGAACGTTGACGATCTGGTCGTCGACCATCAGCGGCCTCACGTAAGACGCGTTGTCTTGCATCTGCGCGACAGTGGAAAGCGAGAGAAGGCAGTCGAAACGGGCCAAGTTGTTGACGATCTCGCGAAGGTACGCGTACTCCGAGTCGACCTCCTGCAAGAACGCATTGAAACACGCGTCGGACTCCCGCAAGAGCCGCTCGTTGTGGTACTGCAACTGCTTGTGCAACCTGGACACAGCGGGCGTGCGGAACCTCGACACAGACTTGGTGCCGCTGATCCGGAGCCAGTCCGCAGGCAACGAGTCGACCATCTTCCCGTTGCGGACTTCGATGAGATGCGTGTCTTTGATGTTGGTCACATAGGCCAACTGAGGCCGCTTCAAGAGCTTGCGGATCGCGCGGAGCTCGGTCTCCAACTCCTGCTCGATCTCTGCAATGCGGGCGTACTCGTCGCTGATGCCTCTATACTTTTCGCTGTGTTCGTGTACGAAAAAACGGGTCTTTTGCTCGGAAACGTCCCGGTCACTGAGGGCCGCCGCCGCGTTGATCTGGGCCAACATCCGGTCGACGATCTTCTGCTGGCTTGCCTCCGACAACGACGCAATTATATCGGTGAGAAGCTCGGACCGAGAAAAGGTCTGTTTGAGGTCGGCAAGCCCCGAGCCGCCAAAACTACGGAAAAGCTGGAGCACCTCGCCAAACGTCCGGAGCATGAGGTACAAGTCCTTGCGGGCAATCTTCTCCGTGGCGTAGGTGGCAGAATAGTGGATTTTGATCAACAGCCGGTCGAGGTCCACGCCGCTGCGCCCGATCTTCGCCACAAACGTCCGGAGTGTATCGAGCACGTGCACGAACTTGCTCGAGGCAAGGCTGCCGACGGCATCGAGCCGTTTTTCGATCTCGGACCGGTCCACAAGCGGTTTGCCGACCCACTCCCTGAGCATGCTTGCGCCTTTCCGCGTGTGGGTATGGTCCATGAGCCAGAACAAGCTGCCTTCCCGAGCACGGGGGTCGGCGTCCACACAGAAGATATCGAGGGCCCTGAGCGTGGCTGCAGGCAACACCATATACTTTCCTGCGTCGGCAAACGCCGCAATGTTGGAGGTGATTGTGAAGACGTTGCTGAGGTTGAATTCCAGGAGGTACACGATGAGTTCGTGGACACACAGAAGCACACACGCCGGGAAATGCAGGGTGTAGTATTCGGCCAAGTGGGCGTACTTTTCTGAGGTGCCCACGTTCTGGAAGAAGTCGAAAAGTGCCGCTTGGACGTCGTCCTCGGGTTTGCACTGGAAAAAGAGTGTCAGTGACCCGGGACTGGAACTCGGGGCAGAAGGGGCAGGCCCAGATACCGGCCCGTTCCCAAACTTGGGGGCCACATTCTGGAGCTTGGGGGCCACATTCTCAAACTTGTTGGCCACATTCTCAAACTTGGGGGCCACATTCTGGAGCCTGAGGACCACGCTCAACTCTCGCGATATCTCTTCCCCAGACCCAATGACTAGCACCTCGCTCGGGTTCAAATACGCAAGACGCGTCTCGAGGTGCTCGCGAGTCAACGTGTCTTGGAACGCGTCATAGACAATGTCGCCCGTGGCCGGCAGCACTGCCACGATCCCGGTTTTGCCCGGGCCCTTCAGCTCGTCAATGCATAGAATGTATCGGTCCGGGCCCAGCAGCTCCGCTCGCCCGCCGTCAGCCGCCTCGTCGCCCATGTACGTTGCCTTTGTGTACACGGCAGTCACGCGCCGCTCAAACAAACTCGACTTGTTCTGGGCCTCGACGGACTTCACGGCGGCGGTTTCGGTCTGCTTCACCACGCCGACCTTGAGCCCGTGGTTGAGGAGCCGCTGCAAATGGATGTGGAGCCGGTTGTCGGGAATCGAGCAGTACGCATAGCGGTCATGCTTCCGGTCGTCCAAGCCGAGATTGCCCGGGATAAGCATGATGTTGAGGAGCTGGGCGGCTATCACCGCGTCCTCGCCAAAGAACTTGTATTTGTACCCGACCTGGATCGCAAGCACTTTATCTGGGTGGCGGGCCTTCAAGTCTTTGAATTGTTGCTCTAGAGGCGTCAATTTGGCGGGTTTGGAAGCCAGTGTAGGGGTCAGTTTATGAGGCTTAGACGCCAGTTTAGACGCGAGTTTAGACAGAACTTTAGACGCCGGCTTAGACGCCAGTTTAGACAGAACTTTAGATGCCGGTTTAGACGCCGGGTCAGAAGCCTGCTTAGTTCTGGTTGCTTCCAGCACACTTTCTTGTTCTTCACCACTAGGCCCCATTCGAAATCTGCCAAAAGTACCTTCTGCCGCTGCTTCTGGGGCTGTTTCTGGGAAAATCTCCTCCGTTTCATCTGGGATTATTTCCGGAGATTCAGAAACATCTTCTTTGTTGTTTTGTGGGCTATCAGAAAAGGTATGAGTCGGCTCAGTGGCTCGATCTTGTTCTAAATCTGGGCCTGTAGGTGCACCATTCGAGACAGCATCGGGGGACTTGGAAACAGCACTACCTGACCCCAAATCTGCCGAGTCTCCAGCATCTGCGGGCCGCAGCTTCTTGCTTGGCAGGTGAGAAAATATATCGAGTTTTCGTTTGGTCGGTGTATCAACTTTCGGGCTAGAAGTCAGGCTAGTTTCCGATTTAGGCAGAGGCCGAACGGCGAAAAACCGGCTGATGGACGGCTGGCTCTTCGGTGTGCCAGATTTGGGTTTTCCCGGGCCTCCCATATTTTCAAAGTCCGTTTGTGGTCAAGAAGAGAGTGAATTTTGGATACTGAGTTGAAAGTAGGAGAAAAAAATGAACGAAAGTAGGAAACCCGCCCGGGTATAATATTGAAGAAATGCTTTTCACCTGGCTCTCTGAGGTATAGTATAATTTAGGGCCGACAGGGCCAAAGCAGGGCCAGTTAGGGCGAGAGGAGGGCTCATCTGGCCTGGGGCCGATGCCGATTCGCGAATCTGGGGCCGCGTCCTCCGCAGCCTAGGGCCTAGGCTGTATATTATAGGCTACATAAGCCTATAACTATGATTTTGGGTCGAGACTGTAGGGCCAAGCGTGAGCTGGGAAGCCTGTGAAAATAAGATTCATAAGTTCTAGAAAGAGATGAGAAAATTTTCGGTACTTAAAAGAAATCAATTGAAGTGGACTGAAGAAGCATTTTGCGGTGTTGAGGGTTGCAGTGAGATGGTCAAGACCTGGAGGCGTTGAAAGGCTAGAAAGATGAAGGCTGGTGATTTGGAAGAGCCCCTGACGCAGGCCAAAAAAACAAAGATTCATTGATATTTCAGCTCTTGTTATTTGAGTGATATAGGTTGGTTGGTATTTGAATGGACTGGCAAAATGTATAAAGTGAGCCAAGATCTTGAGCATCCTTAATATCTTCTCTGCTTCGCAGGGGCCCGATTCAAGCATATATTCTACAGCGGGGTGGATTGAAACCTGGAGTATAATAGACAGGTTTTAAAATTGAGCTTGAAATAGAGCCAGGCGAGCTATGATTTGCCAGCTCGATTCCCATGTGTTTCTGGTCATTGCCTCATTCAATTCCACACGCTTCATTTAATCCATACTCACAGTTCAATCTTTTGAGATTCGCGGCCCATTATTTTTACACAAAAATGCTTGAATATTAGCAAAAAAGACCAGCTAGCATTGTATTGATTGATTTCTTGCTTGGGTCACAGAAATGTGGTTTCGCCTCAGATTTTTCTGAGACCGAAATGTCTAGGTTTTAGGAGTCCTTCTTCTATGAATCCTTCTTCTATGAATCCTTCTTCTATGAATCCTTCTCCTATGAATCCTTCTCCTATGAATCCTTCTCCTATGAATCCTTCTTTCATGAATCCTTCTTTCATGGATTCTTCTTCCAGTATGACCTCTTCCTTAAAATGCTCAAAAGTGAGCGGACACCAAAAACGCTTATCCTCTATGTACGATATTTAACGAGGCAAAAAAAGAAAGTACTCAACCTTCTGAAAAATTTCGAAAATTGAAGAGAGCAAAGCTTTGTACTTCTAAGTAATTCTATCCTCTCTCAAACATTCACAGAGTCTCAGTGAAAGATGAGAGTCTGTTTCCAACGAGAGCCTGTCACAGCTATAGAACTCTTGATTCGCAGAATGACTGAAGACGCCAAGGTATAATTCAAAAAGCCTTGACCAAGCTCAATTTGGGGAGCTAAAAAAGCTCTTCTGTCTTTTTGAGAGTATTGATAATTAACCATAGAATCTTCCACGAAAGTGATTGGTGCAATATATTGGAAGTTAATTCATACACATGAGACAAATCTTGGGGTTTTCCCCCTACTCCACGGGCCTTACGCTATCTGGAACTTACCCGGAATCGCGGAGATATATGAGCTCAGCATTAAGGCGAAGACGAGAGATAATTGGTGTATTAGGTGAAATGTGCTGCTAATTTATCAAAACAAATCGTTATAGAAGTTCATCAACTCCAAATATTTCCACCCTCTCTCTCACTTGTCGTACTCTCCATTCTTATAAATGAAGTTATCCATGGTTTAGTTATAAACTAGTCACTAACAAAGACTTCACTTTCAAATAATCTGACATAAATGAAAAAGTTATAAATAACTTCAGTTATAACTGCTCATATATCTCAGTCATGAATAATTCAGTTAAAGACACTTCAATTATGCGCGATCTCGCGCCGTGCGTTTGCCTCAGACGGCTCTGCCTCTATACCGGCTTATCTCCGTGAAGCCCAGGCCTCGTAATCTCCATATCTCTTTTGCACCTTTGAGTCACCCCTTTATGCCTCGTGGGAAGCGCCAGCTATCCAGGAAAGGATGCTTCAGCTGCAAAAAACTCAAAATCAAAGTACGTTGCTCTTTCTGTTTTCTCACAGGGCCTGCACCCTGACCCATGGCTTCCTCTACTAACCCATCATAGTGCAATGAGGCAAAACCTCAATGTGAGTATTGTTCCCACACGGGGCGAGACTGTGTTTACCCCGATACGCCCATTGTGCCCAGCACGGGCTCCGTCTACCCGAATCCTCGTATACTGGCGCTTTTTCTCGAGTCGAAACACGAGATTCTGAGCCTAGACTTCCCCAGTATCATTTTCTACGATAAGAGCCACGAGAGGTCAGAAAAGTCCGATGAAAACACCAACCCAGGCTCCCTCTCTCCCGCGTATTCCACCTCCTCGTACGAGGCCTCGATCTACGGGAACCCCGACGAAGAAAAGCAGACTTTCGAGAGGTTTATGGCAGACCACGTGCTCCTGCCGAGGCCCTACAATCAGATGAGCACGCATTTGCAAATGACCCGTTTCGAGCTACGGCTTCTTCGTTTTTTCCACGACCAGTGCATCCCGTACGTGACGTTCAATGCCAACAAGAAGGGAGACCACATCTGGCGAAACGTGTTCCCGAAGTACTTCGCGTCTCTGGATTTGGTGAGACAATCCACATATGCCATGGCATGTCTCAACCTCTGGCCCGTGACCAACTTGCCGGGCCTTCTACAGTCTGACCAACAGGACTGCCAGTTCCAGATTCTGCCCCTCGGCACGCTGAGCCGCAAAAACCCGTTTTCTCATGTTTTTAATAACCTCTCGGTCTTTGAGAACTCGAGTGACAGTATCTTCCTGGTCACCACCTCGTACTTTATCACTTCTCTTCAAGCGTCCCAGAGCTTTGTCGCTGGAAGCAAAAGAGAGCTCACATATGAAGATTTGGCCACGCTCTACTTTTCCGGCTTTTTGATCTTTGCTTATGTGGGCGTGCACCCACACTGTGTGTTGCCTCTAATAGACCACAATTCCGACTACCCGTCGGACTTTATTGGTTTTTTTGGGAGTATACGCCGAGTGTTTTTGACGGCCCCGCCCGGGATGCGCGAGCAGGTCGTTGACACGCTAATGGAGTACAGTTTCTTGGTTCCAACGGCGTACCTGGACAAAATCGGCTTTGTCGAGGTGCTAAGGGCGCAATTGAAAGAGTACCATTTTGCCAACACGGCGTTTTTGGAGATCGGGTCGGAGATCTGCGACGAGAACGAGGTCTTGAGGAAAACACTCTATCTTCTCGAGTGCTGCTACCTCTCGGCAGTCAAGGAAGGCCACCCAACTCCGTTTTTCAAGTTCTTGGTGTTGCTTGACGAGGATTTCATCGCCTTGGCCCGCCAGCACAACTTTTTCGCGCTCCGGATCCTTCTCACATTCAGTTTCATCTGTTTGTACTGCCAGTTCTACTTGCTGTTTCATGAAAACGTGTGGGTGCAATATATCGATTGGTTTACTGAACAGCATTCGCCCATGTGTGAGTCGGACGCAAGGCTCCATAAGCTTGTGATGGTTGACCATAAGTTTGCCGATCCCAATAAGTTCTCTCATGAGATGAAGGCGTTGAACCGCATGTCTTTTGGTTTTGGAGACATGGATGTTCCTCTTGCGCAAAGGTGATTAGGTTTTCGTTTATAGAGAATATTTAAATACTTAGGTAATCAGACTCAGGAACGAAAGATATTGTTATTTTGGGGACTGGAGTAAAGAGATTGGTTGATTATATCATGAATCGTTTGTATTCAGCGATCAAAGAAATATCCTTACACCTCTTTGACATGATTATCAGATTAACCTCTAGATGTCTGATGGTCAATCATCCGATCTGCTGAAGTATTGGAAATTCATCAGCTCATCTTTCGAACTCAAAATTGGGTTTATGATTTCTGTAGGCAATTTTGGACGGTCACTTTGAACCGCTTCGATCTCGCGAGATGTTTGAACAGTCATCTAAGATTCAGAATCGATACCTTCAAAAACTTGAACACAAAGAAAGCAAAGGAATCGAAGAACTGAAACTGAGGAATGCTGAGTTTGAATTTTTGTATGCACTGGATATGAAAAGGTCTCAGCATGGATATTGGGATCAAAGATGATCCTCAAATCATGTTGAAATCTCGGCGTTAGTATCATCAAAATCTTTAAGTATTTTGTTATGTATTTGCGAGATCGAGAATTTTGTAAGTGACGAATTCTGTTCTTGATAAAACTCGCGACAATTGAGCTCTAAGAACAGATTTAAAGAGAGCTGAAGGTGGTCTGTTCTGGAAGATAGTTTGGAAATAATATCATACCCAGGCGTCATTCTATGAAGCGTTCTTCTATAATCCGTCTATTTATCGAGTCAAGTATCTAGCAAATCACCTTTTCTTCGAATAATGTTTCTGTCCAATTGTCTTTCTATCGAGAAGTGCATCTCTCAACAAAGTTTCCTATCGACAAGTCTTCCTTTCAACAGGTCTTCGACAAGTCCTCCCTTCTGTTCTACCGAACCATTTTTTGATCGGCACGCTCGCCATCCAAAGAAGGCCCCCATTGCATCCTCCTCTGGCCATTCGAGCCATTTCATTCCTCTCTCACTCTCGCAAAACTGATGCTTCGCACATTGCGAGGAGTAGCGGTATCATCGATTTGCGCGGCTTGAGAATCGAGAATATGCTTTGCACGGAGATTCGGAAGACTCTTTTGCGATCCGTTTTTGAGAGGCCTGGCCAAAGTAAACACAAACTTCTTCTCGGTGTCGTCCCTCTGTTCGAATCTTGAAGTCGAGTGAGCAGCGGGCGAGCCGTCGCCAACGTCGTATGTGCTCGCAAGCAGTTTCAGAGGCGAAATCAAATTGTACAGCTCGCTTGTGCTCGGTCTTCGGCTCTGTCGGAGAGCCGTCGACGGCGAGTCGTTATTGCGGAAAATAGTTCCTAACTTGGCGGGGGTCGAGTAGTTTCTTTTCAAAGACTCCCCACTGTCTTTGTGTCGAAGCATGCTGGAGCTCGGGTGTCTTCCCAAAGTACTACGATCTTTACTCACGGACCCCTTATCGGGCGTGAGATCCAAGGACGAAGGCTCAGGGTCGATAGCCGCAGACGCAGAAATAGACTTTCGGCGGGTTTGTGCCACGGGCGAGAACACAGGCATGTTTACAAACGAACTAGATGTGGGCGTTACCAAAACGGGGGCCCTCGTGCCTGGAGGGTCTATACTCTGGCTTTGAGAATCGGAGTTGGAGACCTTCCGAGATCCGGGGTCCGGAAGCCGGTCTATGTCTATTTTTAAAGGCAGTTTCATCAGCAGCGTGGCCATCGACAGCCGGCGCGACTGGGCGCTAGTGAACTCGACTTGGAGCGGACTAATGGGGAAAGCCAGAGCCCCCTGAGTAATATTGGGAGGTCTTGTCATGAGCGGCGAGCCACGGAAACTGAAGGCAAACGACTTGGCATGTTGTCGCCCTTGTCTGGGGACTTCTGCTGGGTGAATAGAAGTGTCCACATCTGCAGAATTGGGTAGCGAACGCAGGTGTTTGCGGCCTTTTGCAGCCAGCTCATGCCCCTGACTTGGCCCCTGACTTACCGCCTGGTTTGGTCTCAGAATAGGCCCAGGGCTTGGCGCGGGACTTGTTCCGACGAGTTCCGCCGACTTCGAGCCGGTTTTCTCGCGTAGACCAGGGCCTCGGCTGGGCGCGCCGGACGTGCATTTTTCTGTGCTTGACGTCGACATGACAAGGAGGTCTGAGTCGAGCGAAGCACGCAGAATGGAGGCAAACTGGGCATAATTTGCAAGCAGGCCAGGGGTCGGGCTCGAGTAAGGAACACGCAACGGTTTCTCGGCCGCGTAATCGAACATCGACAGAGACGCGTCCCATTGGGGCGCTGCCCGCAGCGCAAGCTCGGCGTCTACGAGTTTTTCGATCCACAATTTCTTCTGGGTATGGTAGTCGTGTTCCATTTCAAACGACGCCGCAAGTGCCACGGGGCCCTGTCCTCGGAGGTTGAGCATGTCCTCGCAATTTGCAAGCACGTTGTTTAAAAGCTGGAGAAGCTGCGGCCGGGTAAGGGGCTCGGCGGCTAAAGCCAGGCCGGAAACAAAGCTCAGGTCACGGTTCATGTCATGGTTCATGTCATGGCTCATATTAATGTTCGTATTCTGATTCGGGCTGCAGCTCATACTATGGTTCATGGCCTGGTCCAGCCCCTGGTCCAGCCCCTGGTTTATACTATGATTCATACCCTGACTCATACTATGGTGCATACTATGGTGCATACTATGGTTCATACTATAGTTCATACCCTGGCCCATACTATGGTTCATACTATGGCTCCTGTTGTAGCCCAGACTGGAGTTTTTGTCTCTCTTCTTTGGGCTTCCATCATTGGACTCGGCCAGCGTGCCCTGCCGTAGTAGCGCTTCACCCAATACATACGTGACGACGGCCTCGACACACCTGAGATCCCCGTGCGCAAAGCTGAGGTGGAGACAAGTGTCCCCCTGGGAGTCAGGAAGACGCCAGTTGGCGCCGAACTCCAAAAGCAATTTGACGCCGTCGGCAAAGCGGAACGCACAGGAGTCGTGGAGCGGGGTCCGGCGGAGCGGGCCGCCCGCGTGGTCGAGCCAGGCGCCCGCCAGAAACTCCTGGAGCAAGAAATGCAACGTCTGCGAATGGTGGTTTCGGAGCGGCATGTGCAACACGGTGTGGCCGTCAAACGACACGAGGTCGAGGCTGCAAAACGGGCCGGCGCGGTCACGTGCACGCCCCATGGTCGAAACAAGGTGGAAACACACCAAGTAGTGGCCGCAAAAAGACGCGTAGTGGAGGTTTGTCCAGCCCTGGTGGGCCAGGTCCACGTTGAGCCAGAGCTCGGGGAACCGCGCCAAAAGACGCTTGGTGATGGCCAAGTTCCCGCCCACAATCGCCTCGCG
>JAJLZY010000350.1:0-11395 GCA_030564885.1 Metschnikowia kofuensis (nom. inval.)
GAGGCTTTCATGGGGGGTAACAGTCCTGGGGAAGCTTTGGGAGTAGCAGATGTATAGCACCTACTCGCTTAGATTGATGTTGCGATCTATTATAGGTTCTTTTCTTTTATAGTTTTTGAGCCCCGGGTGGACGTACTCCCTGTACATCCATTCGCGGCGTCCTATAATATGATGTTTCTTTAAAAAAAAAAAAAAATTAAAAGGTATAACTTGATGGAGTTACAGATTTTGATATGTACTTTTTTTCCAATTCTCAACTTTTATGTACAGAGTCAAAGCTCTCCCGAAGTCTTTCAAAATTTGAGAAGACTTCGAAATCGCCACAGATCTGCTACTATTGCTCTCGTTGCCCTCTCTTACTGCGCTGGGCTTATCGGTCACGTGCGAACACCGTCAACATGGGTCTTATCTTCACGCCTCTACTAAGATCACAAACACCCAAGAAATATGGGAAACCAGCCATCGCAGCCGAAAATCACAGCACAAGATAAAGCGATTTTCCAGCTAAAAAAACAGCGAGATAATTTGAAGCAGTACCTGAAACGCATAAGCGTTGTGATAGATCGGCAAACTGCACTCGCAAAACAAGCTGTTCTGGACGGAAATTTAGACAAGGCCAAAGTATATTTGCGCCTGAAAAAACAACAGCAGAGCATCATCAAGAGCACATATGATCAGCTTGAAAACCTCGAAAGTTTGATCGGGACAATCGAGTTTAAGTTGATCGAAAAAGATGTGGTTTATGGGCTCAGTCAAGGTAACGAGGTATTGAAGAAGCTCAATTCTGAAATGAGCGTAGAGAAGATCGATCGCGTCATGGATGACTTGGAAGAAGAGAGGGTCAAAGTTGACGAGGTCCTGGACATTTTGGGTCTGGGATTGACGAATGCAGAGGAGCATGAAGTCGATGACGAACTCGAGGCCCTTGAACTCGAGGTCAAGGGAAATCTTACCGAGAATGTCGGTAAGGCGCCAGATATCAAGACCAATAACGTGGATTCAATACATTTGCCGGAAGTTCCGAAGGCCGTCCCAGAGGACACAGATCAAGCAGAAGCTCCAGGGTTTGAGGAGGAGTCTGAGAAACGCACAGCAAACGAGCCCTTGGCTGCATAGAATCATGATAGACAAGATTTGTTTGGTATCGAGAGTGTCTCGCCAACCTTCTTTCTCAAATAAGGCACATGATGCTATTCTTACGGGCCTGGTCCCACGGTATATCTGATCGGACTCACAGATTTATCTGATAGATATATCTACACGTTTCAGCCCCTTGCATCTAGCGAAGTAGCGGCTACAGTGTCGCTAGCGAGCTCGCTATGGTCGCAAGTTGCTCGGAATATAATAGTTAGGTCTATTTTCATAGCCCTTGATATGAAATATCGATATATACAAGAAATAGATCCATCAGATATGGGCCTTATCATAAATCCAACCAGTCCAAAAACTCAGGAGTAAAGTACGAAATAATCAAGCGTGCACCGGCCCTCAAGAATCCATGATGTGACTCAAATGCAATCGCTTTCAAGTCCACCACACCCTTTTCTGCTGCTGCGTGTAACATCGCATACTCCCCGCTCACCTGGTAAACACAAAGAGGGAAATCTTTGCAGATTTTCGACGCCTCGCTGACAATGTCTAGGTAGAAAGTCGACGGCTTGACAATGAACGCGTCGGCGCCTTCATCTATGTCTCTTTGCAAAGCCCTGCGTGCCAACCCTGCTCCTCCACTTGGGAGTTGGTACAGCTTTCTGTCGCCATGACTTGGGACACTGCCGGCGATATCTCGGAACGGGCCATACAAAGAGCCCAGGAATTTTGCTGAGTAACTCATGACGAGCACTTTATTCTCCAACTGGGCCTCTATAAGCCCACGCTTTATTTCACGGATCCGTCCATCCATCATATCGGAGGGCGCCACGCAATTTGCGCCTGCCTTGGCATAACTCTGAGCAACCGCGCCGATTCTCAACACCGACTGCTCACGTTTCAAAGTACCGTCCTCATGCAAAATACCACAGTGTCCATGGCTAGTATACTCGCATAAACATACATCGCACATTATGTAAAGTTGGGGGAATTTTTCGCGAAGCAACCTGATGGCACTGATGACTGGGCCCTGTGGATCGTCTGCAGGTGTTCCTTCTTCGTCTTTCACCCCTGGTTTCATGATCACTCCAAACAAAATCACTGCTCGCAAACCTTTCTCTACAAGAGGGCTCACATATTGCAACAATTTCTCGATACCAACTCTTTTGATATTGGGCAAAGAGTCCATCACGATTTCCTCATCGGGGATGTCGGAAATGAAAAGTGGAAAGATGAACATCAGTTTGGTAAGCTGTCTTTCGCTTTGCCATTCGCGTGCCAAAGGGTGGTTGTACCCACCCTGCAAGATCGAAGAGATTTCTGTTGTGGACTCTGTAAGATACCTGGCCTTATGCAGCGACATTATATTGTTTAATTATGGTGAAAAACTGGCAACAAGTTTTATTTATGCTGAAGTGCTTTGCAAGTTGATAGCAGCCAATGATCCAAAGTGAGATCTGGTGAGCACTTGAGCCGCGCACACGAATGGCGTAATACAGTGCCGAATATTCCCGGAATATGATTTGAAGATCGCCAGATCGGCCGATGTGTCGATTACGGAAAAAAAAAATTAATTGAGTAAGAAAGTTAGAGCTAAGAATTCAACATGGGCAAGAGATGGTCATTTAGAATCTATGGCCAATGCACAAGATGTAGTGACAAAATTGATCTGGCCGGTATTCAGTTTCCGTCGTCGTCAGGTGCAATCTCGAAATCTTGTGATTGACTCCATGGCAAGTACAGAAGAACGAACCTTTGAGTTAGCGCTGATTAACACATTTCTTTCAGGTGGTATTCTTGAGCTTGGGACGTTTTAACAAGACAAGTTTAAAGAGTCTTCGAAAAGATCGGCAAAACTGTGGAAATGCAGCACACTAAGGTGGGAAGGACCTTGTTAATTATCCCAGGGATTTTAGACTGGAGCTACCAACGCGAATGATATACTTTTTGTAGTAGGCAAGAGCTTCTCTCAATTTTCGGGTAAGGCCAGACATTGTTTTTCTTTTAGTTTTCAAATTTGAGAAGCCGATTACCTAATTGTGAGCTATAAGCTGCATTTTGATATTCATGACTGTGTCTTCAATTTGGTGCAGCGCAACACTCATGATGATACGTTGAAGAAAAGTAATGTGAACTTTACAATTATCAGAACAACGAAAGAGAAGATTTCAAAGTTCAGCTCGCAAGCATTTTGCATGCTGTCAATTTATGAAGGCTAATTTGTGTGGGCGTTCGACCGATGTATCACTGTCCCTTGTTTCTCTACTTTCTTCACTGACTGTTCTCTTCATTTTACGGGGCACGCTTTCTATTTTTCCTGCCCTTTTAATTGTCTGTCTTGCGATACTTTATCATTTGTGCCACGAGCACCAGGTTCAATGCGAGCGAGGTCAGATAGCCCGCAAGCAAGACCGAGTCCCTGGACCGCGTCCGCCTAAAGTTCGATAAGGTAGTGAAAACACGAGCCAAGGACCCAAGCACATTTGCACCCACGGTTATCTCAGATAAATGGGCAGTGGAGCGCAAAGCAGCATTTTTCTTAATCTGGGGGATTTTTGCAGCAATAGCCACTGGGATGCTCGCAACCTGTAAAACCAGAATCAAGCCCGGAGAGGCAAATTTCGTGATGAAAAGCAAAACACCTGCCATAGTAAGCGCAGGCTTAATTACTTTGTGGAAACATTGTTGCTGTTGCTCGTGCTCGGGATTGACAGAGTACGCTGCCACCTCCTTCCTAATGCGGTAATATTCCATAACTAGGAGGAGAACCGTGTTCTGCAATCCCATTAATAACGACTCACCATAATTGACAAACAGATTGCCTTGTTGCTTGTTATATGTCACGTGCACAAACTGGGTCAAGGTCTCCATTTGTACCGATTGCCTCAGGAGGCCCAGGGCCAATTGCGCTCTCTGAATTGCCTCTTTGGGCTGGAAAAGCTTCTTGATTTGTGGAACTTTGATAAATGACGATACGGCCACAATGAGGGCACCAATGGCTGCAGCAAGGACCTTGGCATAGCCAATTGCCTTTACCTGGCGAAAAGCAAACTGCAAAATCACTTTGTTGGAAACCTCGGGGTCTCTGAGCAATCTAAGCACCATGAAGATTGGGGACGACATTTCAAGAGGTGATATTCAAGGCTGTTAAGTTGAGTTTTCTTTACAATTTTGCTGATGGTTGAAGAAAAAATTGTTCTTTTTTGGTTGAGTACATCTGCTTTTTACTAAGGAAGCAATAATTTTTAAAGTCAAAAGAAGAAGTCGAGTTAAAGTATCAGATCCGAGTTGCGAATGTCTGGACTATATTGACAATTTGTCGAGCACGCTAAAGATGCGCGGAGACTTTTTGGCGGGGACGCGGGGTGAGCCGCATCAAATTTCGGCATCATGTGCAATTTTCAATTGAGTGATAGCCTTCAGTGATAATCAGAATTAATTTACTGTTGCCTCGTGAAAAGATATTTGAGCTCGGGGAAGTCTACCATGATTAGAGCTCAGTCTTCGAATTTTTCTCAGAAAAATTGGTGCTTACACTTTCACGACCTCGGTTCTGGCCGTAACTTTATTTGCCCCAGAAGTCTGCTATTAGTCGAGTATACTTTATTGATTACCTGTTTTATTTATGATAATTTTTCAACTTGCCTTGACTGCCTTCAATGAAGCTTTTTGTGGTTTTTCGCTTGTGCAAGCTTCTGCTCTAGCACGTCCTTCGTACTTTCGATGTATTTCAAATTCTCCAAATGGAAGTTCAACAACCTAACAATTTCTTCCAACGAGGCCTCGTTCCCTTTCCCATCTGCGCCAGATATGCTCTCAAGCAAGGATTTGTTGAAAACATTGCTGATCGAGTTAATCTCTCCTACCAATGTCTCTAAATTGCTTCCCAACGAGTCTAATCTTTCATCTAATAGCTTCGCATTATTATAAGCCTTAGCACGAAGTTCGTCGGTGATACCGGAGGAGGAATGAGAGTTGAAATTTCCGCTCGGAACCAAAGCATTGTCCGCGCTAGATGTTTCGATGTTGTTCAATAATATATCAGCTTGTTGCTCGTAATTGTCGAGAATACGATCAAGTTCATCTTGCTGCCCTTCCACGAACATTAGTTGTTGGTCAATTCTTTGGTGTAAGGCTTCGACCTCCATGCTATCATTGTGTAGATGCGTTATTTCGTCTCCACTCTTGGCGAGTTTTAAATCCCAGTCTCTCACCCTCTCAGTGAAAGTATCGAATATTCCACTAGTTGTAGAAAGTTGTTTAGACCATTTCATCACCAAGTCATCCATCGTCTTGTTATCCAAGGATACAGCTATTGGTCTAACCTCGGTGGGTTTCAAATTGGGTAAATTTTTATTTTGTTGCTCGTTCAGAGATGAGTTAGCTTCCTTGGATCCTTCTACCTTTGAGGATCCTTCTACCTTTGAGCCAAAAGAGAGGCCGGTAGACTTATCGTTTGCAGTGTCAGGTTTTGAGCCGAATGACAAAGCGGGGCCTGTCGCGTCTTTCTTTTCAGTCGAGCCAGCGCCAAACGAGAATCCAGGCGCTTTGTTCGCGGGTTCGGAAGCCTTCTCATCAGATGGCTTCACTCCGAAAGAAAAGCCTTTTTTGTCACCCACGCTGTTGCTGCCAAGTTCTGCGCTATTGGAGTTGGCATTTGCTTCTATTCCGTCAGGTTTGCTACCAAGGGAAAACGCCGGCTTATTCGCTTCCGTTGCTTCAGTGGACTTTGCGCCAAATGAAAAACCAGGCTTATCTGCGCCCTTACTTTCAGTGGGCTTGCTTCCAAAAGAAAAAAGTTTGCCTGCTTCTTCGGTTTCTGCAGGCTTGCCTCCAAAAGAAAACGATGACTTATCTGCTTCCTTATTAACGGCGGGCTTGTTTCCGGAAGGAAGAGCAGATTTGTCTGCTTCCTTGGTCTCTGCAGGCTTACCTCCGAAAGAAAACGATGACTTGTCTGCTTCCTTGGTCTCTGCTGGCTTACCTCCGAAAGAAAACGATGACTTGTCTGCTTCCTTGGTCTCTGCTGGCTTACCTCCAAAAGAAAAAGATGGCTTGTCTGCTTCCTTGGTCTCTGCGGGCTTACCTCCAAAAGAAAACGACGCTGTGGGCTTACCCCCGAGAGAAAAAGATGGCTTGTCTGCATCCTTAGTCTCTGCTGGCTTGCTTCCCAAGGCAAATGCAGGCTTTTGCGCGTCCTTAACTTCGACAGGTTTGCTTCCAAAAGAAAAGGCCTGCTTGTCTGCCTCCTTGGTCTCTGTAGCTTTGGCCCCAAACGAAAAAGTCGACTTGTCTGTAGCAAGCTTATCAGCTCCCGAAGAGAGGGCTGAGGCATTGCTCGAATCCCCAGCAGTCGGGAAGGGATTGTCGGCTGGCTTCGGTTCGGTTGGCTTACTGCCGAATAGAGACGAGGGTGTTGAGTTTGACGGCGTGACTCCAAAAGGTGAAGACTTCGATTCCGTGGTCTTTGCGCCGCCAAAAATGCTCAGACCTTTGTTTTCCAGCGCTGAAGCCCCGAAAAGAGAACCTGTTGGTGCAGACGTGCCCGAGTCCTTGTTACCAAGAGAAAATGCAGGCTTGCTTGATCCACCAAAAGAAGGTGTGGTTGCACCAGAGGAGCCACCAAAAAGACCACCCGCAGGTTTACCAGCAGGCTGAGCGGATGCACCTAACAGCGGGGCGGCTTGCCCGCTAAATATCAGAGGTGTTGTACTTTGATTTGACGCACCAAAACCCGAAGATTGGCCAGCTGGCTTGGCTGCAGGGTTGGCTGCAGAGTTGGCTCCAAAAGAGCTGGAGCCAGCTTGGGGTGATTGACCGAAGCCTGAAGCGGCGCCTAGTGTACTAGCCGCCGGCTTTCCGAATAAACTCAGGCCCGGTTGTGCGCCATTTTGTGCGTTCGATGTCGCTCCAAAAGAAGATTGCGCGGGCGTCTGACCCAGTGAGCCAAAAATATTTGCCCCTTGTGTCAGAGCAGCTGTAGCATTCGTTGAGCTAGCTGAATTTGTCGAATTTGTGCCGAAAGACCCGAACGATGCGGGTGCAGCGTTAGCATTGGAGCTTGAGCCAAAACCAAACGAGCCCGAAGCCCCTGGATTGCTTGATGCGCCAAAGGCAGGTGTACCCGTGGACGTGCCTGCGTTTTGAGTGGCGCCAAATGCTGGCTTTGCCGTCAGATTCGAACCAAAACCTCCACCAAATGTGCCGCCCAGAGCCGCTCCTGGCGCCTGGCCGAATCCAGTTGACTGTGTCCCGGCATTGCCCGAGCCACCGAAAGAAAAGCCCTGCGATCCCTGCGAGTTTGTGTTATTGGAGCCAAACATGTAAGGAAGAAGCGTGTTGAGAAGGCAAGATGTTTATATTTCAGCACTTAAGCTTCGGTCAGAGAGCCTTGATGGTGGACTCAGTGTGCGAAAAAGCATTGTCATATGTGCAGGCAGAACACGATGAGGACCGTGGAATAATTAGATCCGTATTGCTGTGAAGTATAAGGTGAAACAGATAATACTTGAATTGTGAAGTATAGCATAATTCAGTCAATTGGTTGATATGTGCCATGTCTTCACAGGCTGCATCCGCTGGACATATTGTGAATATTCTCTGACTTGAGATTCTAGGTCACGTGTGCTCTACACACACGGTCTTTGTCTATGGGTGATGTCGTCAATTCAAAATGGGTCTCTTTCAAGACTGGCAAGAGTCGAAGGAATTGGATGGGTTCCCTTGTCAGATTTGGCTCAGATCTCATGGCACTTCTATGAGCTAAATCTCATCAGAATTGGTATGTCAGTGTTTTATTACTCTATATCTAGATATCCTCTGTTTCAAGCAAATATTTACTTGGAGCCTTGAGCGGCAACGGCGGCGGCACCGGCAGCGGCGGCCTCTGGGTCCAAGTAGTAGGCAGGCTTGGTTGGCTTCAACTCGGCGTCCAATTCGTACACCAATGGGATACCAGTAGGAATGTTCAAGCCGGCAATGTCATCATCGGAGATGTTGTCCAAGTGCTTGACCAAACCTCTCAAGGAGTTACCGTGGGCAGCAATAAGCACGGTCTTGCCCAGCAACAAGTCGGCGGCAATGTCGTCCTGGTAGTATGGCAACATTCTGTCAATGACCAACTTCAAAGACTCGGTCTTTGGCACAACAGCAGGGTCGAGGTCTCTGTAACGAGCGTCGCCAACTTGGGAGTACTCGGAGTCGGCCTCAATGACTGGAGGAGGGACGTCGAAAGATCTTCTCCAGATCTGGAACTTCTCCTTACCGTACTGCTCCAAGGTCTGGGCCTTGTCCTTACCTTGCAAAGCGCCGTAGTGTCTCTCATTCAATCTCCAGGATCTCTTGACAGGCACGTACAATTGGTCAGCGGCCTCCAAGGCCAAGTTAGCGGTCTGGATGGCTCTGGACAATTTTGAGGTGTGCAAGATGTCGACGGTAATGCCGGCCTCTTTGATCAACTCACCGGCCTTGGCGGCTTCCTTGCGGCCAACGTCGGACAAGCGGACGTCCACCCAGCCGGTGAACAAGTTCTTCTCGTTCCATTCGGATTGTCCGTGTCTGACCAAAACAAGCTTAGGCATGATATTCGATATTTTATGTGTTTGTTTAAAACTACCAGTTGAAAGCCCACTAGCTTTTTTTCGGGCGTGCGCGTTACTTATATACTCCTCGCCCTGGCATTGTGGAGGATTGAAGTCCGAACTCCCGAACTAGAGTCCGCCCAGCTGAGCGTGCGCACGATGAATTCCAAGCAGACCCAACCTTGAATAGCGAAAGATTGTTTTTGCGAAATGAGGTAAATTTGAAACTCAGTAAATAATTCTACGTTTTGAAAAGAAAAATGTGTACTGGGACTCTGCGTACCAGTCGCCTTCTTTGTTGTTTTCTGTGAGAGAGTCGGTCTTAGTTGAGCCGCACTATTGAGTCGTGTACATTTTTCTAAGTCACGAGAAGCTGTGGCTGCGGGAGTCGGTAAAGCATACTATGAGAGCCGAGATGAGTGAATTTTGTTATTTGTTTCCGCTTTCAGGTCCAGCTTTTACTTTTTCGGAAATTCGCTAAGAGAATATGGCGTCGGCTGTAAATTCGCAGATATTGTTCATACGCTTACTTGTCGAGCATACATCCTTGAGAGAGGTCGAAATATATGCGCTTATGCGGGTCTTGCCAGATATGCGAGGAGGTGTTCGCTTTTTCCTATACATGGAAGAACAAATGAAAAACCTCAAAAATGAACTTTAGTGGTAGAAAGGTAATAATTGATTCGTCTTATTAAAAAAATGCTAGTCATGTCGCTATTTGAAGGCTAATGTCATTCAAACTCCCAAGCCTGAAACTGCCGCATGATCGCCACATCGACATGTTTTGTATCCACAGAAAGGAGGACGTCAGTGGGTATCTATGAATTCTGCGTGAATTGCTCGAAACTTTGCAATGTTCATACCTTCTTTGTGTTTGTGAAATAATCTGCTAAGTTCCTTAGTATTAGTGAAACAAAGTCTGACAGCGTGGATGTGAGCCTGAGTCAGTACCAGGTGCATGCAGTTCGTGACAACGATTATTTTTCATTGATTGATCTGAGTAAAAGGTTTAAAGTGTGATATCAGGTACGGCCCCATTGGGAGTGAATGATCAATATATGATAACTTACCCCATTAAGCTTAATGGCCATGCTAGATAGATGACATGAATGTTTTTGTTCACGGAAACGTGCTCACCTCTCTGTATTTTGAATAATGAACCCATGAACAATATCGTCCCCTGGGTAATGAAAATCGAGTCCTAAAATATGTTTAAATTATAATCTCATCGTCGGTCAACTTGGAGTCATCAGAAATTCATCGAAGTCGCAGTTGTCTCTTCCACGCGCTTGTGATCTGCGGGGTTCGCCGCCAGTTCGTAAATCGTAATTACGGGATCTCTACTGAGTTCTGTGAATTCACCCCTCAACTCTATGGAGTGAAGATGACACTCCTCCTCATCTCCGTGTATGCTCTCCACAAACATCGTCAAGGTATGAACACCTGTGAACGTGTGCCGAGGAACATGGTGCTCGACAAAATCGGCAGCTGACTCGAGAGTATCGGGAACGGAGGTGTCTTCGTCATCGTCGTCATTATAGGGTACACCTACATGTGGATGTGTCAATACGAACGTTGGTTTCGTGTCAGATACATTGTCGAAATCGATATTACGGTTGTTTTTCCAAAGCTTGATCGTTTGAGGACAATACTTATCCCCGTTCGTGCGCAAAATAATACTGTGTAGTTTGACACTGCCATTGAGGAAAGGGATGTGGATAATTATTTGCTCATCTGCATCAGACTTGATAATGGGCTTGAGCTGGTACCTAAGGGATGCGGGTTTGAATAATTTCTGAAGTTCCTCAGGTGGGTTAGCTAGATTCAATGCCGCCACCTGAAAGAGATTGATTTTCAGGTTGAGCAGTTGCGATGAAATCGTTTCTTCAGGAGGCACGTGATCATCATGGTCATGGTCATCGCCATGGCCTCCATGACTATGAAAGTGCTCGTTCTCGCATGACATCGTTCAAGGATCAATATGAAAAAGGGGGTTACTCACTGATGGTGAGGCCGGACCAAGCAAGATCGAAGAATGTCAACCATTCGCGGGAAGCACCGCCGCGCGTCAAAGGTCTCGGTGCAAGTAGCGGTGAAGAACAGAGATAGACATGAATTCTAATTTAGGATAATCAATTCTCCAATGAAACCTGCCCAACGTAACAGAATTCAATGGGGTAAAAATGGCTATCTTGATTTTTCTAAGATTGAGCCCCGCTTTTACAAGCATACATGCAATGTAAATATACTTAGTAGGGCGAACGCTCGCAGGCCGCAAAACAGAAATAGCTTCTCATTCCATCCAGATTCCCTTAGCATCGAGGAGCGGAAACAAAGCGGGGTACACTTGAAAAATCAAAAATATGTCTTTTGATTAATCATTACTTCTACAGTATTATCTATTTCTCGGCGGCGAAAAGAGACTTCTAAAGACGCTGTTTCGTGAAGGCCGTATCACAACTCTCGTATCCCATCATTTGGTGAGGCTTCAAAATTGAAGAAAAAAACTGTTTGCACATATCAAGTCAAACACTGCTCAGCCTTATCCTTCGAAAAGCATGTGGAACGTTAGTCGAACTGGTGCTCTACGGCGGAATGTTTTGATTGTTTGTATCAAGGTGAAGAAAATACTCGTCCGTCACTTTATGATCTCTCGAATGATTACTACAATAGAGTCATATACCTTGGCAGTGGGGGCATATACTAGCTTAATCCTGTCTCCGGAA